>CAUYRH010148665.1:0-11457 GCA_963574655.1 Perodicticus potto | reverse complement strand
GAAACAAAAACCTTGTAAAGAATGAATGAAGATAAATACATTCAGAAAAGAAATCAGACGACTACTGCATCAAAATATTAAGCAATATTAATAATAATAATGCAAAAGAAAGTAACATTCACATTGTCAAATGAGAGTATGTCTATCATAGAATGCTTTGACTCTGAGGCTCAGTATGTAGTTATCAATTAACTTCTTATTTTTTTTCCAAAGTCTCAAAAAATAGACGACTAATATTTATAAATAAAAGTAAAAGATAATTTCAAGGTATTAGGCATGTTAAGTTTTATGACATTAAAACTTAAAGTAGTAAGCTAGCTTACTAGTTATTTAAGTGCTCAGGCTGGTCTGGAACTCCTGAGCTCAAGCAATCCACCTGCCTTGGCCTCCCAGAGTGCTAGGATTACAGGCAATTTTATAATGGAAGCTGGCATAGTGGTTAAGAGCTTGTGCTATTGACTCACAGTGTCTGAGTTTAAATCCTGCAAGGATCAATTTCTTCTATTTCACAACAGTAGAATAATAGTGATATGTACCTCTGTGGAGTGCCAGGAACTGGTGGTGAATGAGCTAACCCACGACAGTCATGTCACTTACAATCATACCTCCATTATGTCTTCACGTCACAGCAGAGACATCGTCACTGGTCAGGGGGCCTGTGGAAAACTCTGCAGTATACTCCTGACAGGAGAATGAAAAGAGAAAATAGTCATCCTTGTATGACTATGAAAATAATTGTTTTGTTGTAGAGACAGAGTCTCATCTTGTTGCCCTCGGTAGAGTGCCGTGGCATCACAGTTCACAGCAACCTCCAGCTCTTGGGCTTAGACAATTCTTATGCCTCAGCCTCCTGAGTAGCTGGGACTACAGGCGTCCGCCACAACGCCCAGCTATTTTTTTGTTGCAGTTTAGCCAGAGACGGGTTCAGACCCACCACCCTCGGTATATGGGGCGGCGCCCTACCCACTGAGCCACAGGCACCGCCCAAAAAGAATTTTGTTCTCATGGATCCTCTGAACAGGTATCAAGGTTCTTCAGAAGCTACAAATTATATTTTTAAAACTACTGGTCTAAACCGTTCCTTAGGCCATATGTAGCGGCTCACGCCTGTAATCCAAGCACTTTGGGAGGCTGAGGCAGGAGGGTCGCCTGACCAGGAGTAGAAGACCAGCCTGGGCAGCATAGAAAGACTCTACAAACATAAAAATAAAATAAATAGGTAAACTGTTCCTTAGCTGCCTTAGCCAGTTATCTTCTCTAAACTATTGTCATTCAAGTATTCACTTGTAAAACTCTTGAGTTTCTAACACTGAATGTAAATATACAATTCACGTGTTATCCGTTCTGATTATCTTTAACATGACAGCAATACAGAGGGTATGTTAGAATTGGGCTTTGGAGGCTGGTACTCTGAGTTCTAATCTCAGGGTTGAGCAGTGTGACCTTGGGTGACTCACTTAATCTCTCTAAGCCTCAGTGTTCTGTCTGTAATGTGAGCATGATGTTACTATTTACCTTGCTGGGAACCTTATATGAAATAATTTATGTAAAGGAAGACTAATTTCCTAGCCCAGCTTTCAAATAACCTGGGGACATATGCCTGGGTTTTGGCCAATATGATGCAGCCCATAATACCCCTGCCTGGAAGCCCTCTCTTGCCCACCTACTTGCCTCCAGAGGTGGGCACACTGAAGGAGCTGGAACCTCTCAACTCATACCAGGGCAAAAACTGAATCTTTGTTGTGTACACCACTGTGATTTTGAGTTTATTCACTATCTCAATGGATAGCCTATCTTCACTAATACACAAGGGTAGGCCATTTGAGGTGAGGGAAGGAGAGCGCTCTCAGGAGATAATGTTTGATTTGTATTTTTGGGGTTTTGCCTTTTTTTTTTTCTTTTGAGACCAAGTTTCACTTTGTTGTTCTGGGTAGAGTGCCATGGCATCATCATAGCTCACAGCAACCTCAAACTCTTGGACTCATGTCTCTTGCCTTAGCCTCCTAAGTGTCTGGGACTACAGGTGCTGCCACAATATCTAGCTAGTTTTCTTCTATTTTTAGTAGAAACAGGGTCTTAATCTTGCTCAGGCTGGCCTCAATCTCCTAAGCTCAGGCCATCCACCCACCTTGGCCTCCCAGAGTGCTAGGATTACAGGCATGAACCACCATGCTTGGCCTATTTCATATATATTTTTTAGAGACAAGGTACCGTGTCACCCAGGCTGTATGCTAGTGGTGCAATCATAGCTCTCTGTAACCCCAAACTCCTGGGCTCAAGGTATCCTCCTGCCCCAGCCTCCCAAGTAGCTGGGGCTATAGCACCACCATGTCTGGCTAATTTTTGGCTGGTTTGTTTTGGTTTTGTTTTGTTTTGTTGTAGAGACAGGGTCTCTCTCACTATGTTATCCAGGCTGGTCACATTCAAATGTTGAGGTGACATTTAAATGAAAATGTAAAAAAAAAGATTAGAAGGCAAGTCCCTAAAGTGCCAAGGGAGAGGCGCTGCCAGCAAGGGAGCAGCAAGTGCAAAAGCCCCAGGCAGAAGGAGCTGTCAGTCAGGTGACCCGCCAGGAGCAAAGCGGCAGTGGCGCAAGATACATCCAAAAAATCAAACACAGGACTAGAACCCCTGAAGCACCAACTTGACTAACAGCGTTCATCTTGGGGGAGAGGCATGTCTATACCACCATCACTGCCCAACCGTGAGATGTGTCTACACCATCATCACTGCCCAACTGAGGCACGTCTATACCATCATCACTGCCCAACCGGGAGGTGCTTCTGTACCATCATCACTGCCCAACTGAGGCACGTCTACACCATCATCACTGCCCAACTTGGAGGTGCATCTACACCATCATCATTGCCCAACTGAGGCACATCTACACCATCATCATTGCCCAACCGGGAGGTGCTTCTGCACCATCATCACTGCCCAACTGAGGCACATCTACACCATCATCACTGCCCAGCTGAGGCACATCTACACCATTAGCACTGCCCAACCTGGAGGCGCTTCTGCACTATCATCACTGCCCAGCTGAGGCACTTCTAGACCATCATCACTGCCCAACCAGGAGGTGCTTCTGCACCATCATCACTGCCCAACCGGGAGGTGCTTCTGCACCATCATCACTGCCCAACTGTGAGGCGCTTCTGCACCATCAGCACTGCCCAGCCGGGAGGTGCACCTGCACCATTATCACTGCCCAATTGTGAGGCACATCTACACCATCATCACTGCCCACTCTTCTGTGTGATATGAGGCTGGCTGCATCAGAGGGCACTGATACGCAGATAGGGAGCTGTATTAAGGACATTCAAAAAGTCTTAAGGAATAAGGTTCAAGTTAGTGCCACAGAAAAAACAACCATATACGGAGTCCTGGTAGGATTGTGCTCAGCACTATTTTTCTCAAATTCTTCTCTAGCTTCTCAACATTTTCTTTTCTTTTTCTTTTTCTTTCTTTCTTTCTTTTCTTTTTTTTTTTTTTTTTTTTGAGTCTCACTCTATTGCCCCAGGCTAGAGTGCCACAGAGCCATAGCTCACAGCAAGTTCCAACTCTTGGACTCAAGTGATCTTCTTGCCTCAGCCTCCTAAGTAGCTGGGAGTACAGGCCTGCCCCACCAAGTTGGGCTGGTTTTTCTACTTTAGTAGAGATGGGATCTCTCTCTAGCTTAGTCCAACTCCTGAGCTCAGGCAATCCATTCGCCTTGCAGAATGCTAGGATTACAGGTGCGAGCCACCATGCCAGCCTCAGTGTTTTCTTAAGACGTCACTGCAGAGAGAAAAGAAAACAAGATAGTGGCTCAGTACTACACTGAGACAATTTTCCCCGTAAAGAGCAACATTAGGGTTTTCCATTTTGCTGATGAAATTAGATTTGTTCACCGCTCCTTGACAACTCAGCCATGCCTGGTGCTCTTATTCAGTGACACAATAGAAGCAGCAGCTCGGGAAGAAGTTTCCAGTCTTGTGTTCTAGTGGGTTGTACAACCACGTCTGTGGTTTCAGCTGAAAACTGCCAAATGAATACTTTTTTTTTTAAATATATGTATTTTATTATTCTTCATTACATTATTACCAAATGAATACTTGTGGAATGAATTGATGAATGTTTCAGTACAGAACCAGCACGTCCAGTTGTTGCCCACCTCACTATGGGAGTTTTTAAGTTTAAGCTCTACATAATAGACACATTTGAGTCACTATGCTGAAGAATTAGTAGTTATTTTCCCTATTGGTATGTGTTTCATTCACCTGGGATTTGATAATTTTCACAGGTGTGGTATATGTTTGGCTAAGAAGGTATTGACAGTCTAAGTCTATACTTTCATGATTCCAAGAAAAGGCATGGGGCCATTTGCCTTTGCATATATTTACGGTGGTGCCCAGACACTTGGTGTTCACATTTTCCTGACAGTCTGTAAGGAGGTGAGAGTGGAACTGCATGAAGATGTGACCAGAGCAGGATGCAGGCAGTGTCCAGGCTGGCAGCCTCCAGACAGCCTTGGCCTACAGATGAGTTTCGTTTGTCCCACACAGACTTGGCTCTCATGATGTTTTATTTATTTTTTAGTTTGGTATCAACATTCAGAAGTAAGGAGATGTGTCTCAGTCCATTCTGTGCTGCCATAACTGAGTACCTGAGACTGACTAATTCATAATGACCAGAAATGAACTGGCTTGTGGCTCTGGAGGTAGGAAGTCTGAAATGGAGGAGCCAACATCGAACAGGGCTTTTTGCTGTGTCCTCCCATGGCAGAAGGAAGGATAGTGAATGAGTAAGAGCAAGAGAGCGAACTTGCTCTTATGATACCCTTTGATGACGCATTAATCCAGTCACCACATGGAGCCCTCGTGACCTAAGTCCTCCTTTTGGGCCTCATCTCCCAACACTGTTGCATCGGAAATGACGTTTCCAGCACATGCCTTTTGGGAGGACTCATTCAAAACCTAGCAAGATGTCAGATAAAAAATCAAGATAATAGGGCGGCACCTGTGGCTCAGTGTGTAGGGTACCGGCCCCATATACCGAGGGTGGTGGGTTCAAATCCGGCCCCTGCCAAACTGCAGCAAAAAAATAGCCAGGCATTATCGCAGGCGCCTGTAGTCCCAGCTACTCGGGAGGCTGAGGCAAGAGAATCACCTAAGCCCAGGAGTTTGAGGTTGCTGTGAGCTCTGACGCCACGGCATTCTACCAAGGGTGACAAAGTAAGACTCTGTCTCTAAAAATCCAAAAAAACCAAAACAACACATTAAAAAAAACAAGATAATAAAATCAAGATAATGATTTTATTTGAAATCATTTCTTTGAAAATTTCGAAATATCTGGAAAACATGGGTCCAAATGCCCACAAAATAGTAATGGATTAGAGCCAGCTCAGCTCTACCCTTTTGGCACCATTGGTTCCTTCCACTCCTTATTGTCTTACACCAACTTCATTCATTCATAGTTCTCTTGGGGTCTCTGAGGGAGCACCAACAAATAGCATCTCACTTTTTCTTCTCTAGGTTCTAAGCAAACTGAGAAATAAAACAATGAATAAAGTTCCTTTAAAGAACTGCCGGTGTGGACCAAACTGAGAAATAAAACAATGAATGAGCCAAAGACAAAAAGATCCCCATTATTTATTTACTGGAGCACATGGCCTACGTCTACAGACAGATGGCCCTCTAAGTCCCAAGGCCAGTCAGGGTCAGGGCAGGCCTCCCGGTAATTCCTGCAGCTTGGAGGGCAGAGGGCCAGGCAGGTGCTGCACAGACACCTGCTCCCAGAAGGAAAAATGATGAGCACGAGCCACACCTCAGGAGTCTGTCATTCCCAAAGCTCATCAAAGGGCAGTGAGGCCTGGAGTGACACCCGTGGAGCTCCCACTGAGGGGAAGGGGTCTCCTCACTAATCTGGGCCTCTCAGGCTCGGGCTTGATGAGGGAAGATGGAAGGAAGATTTCTTGAGCACGCCTCATGGCCTCCCCATCGTCATGGTGATTTTCTTCAAGGGGCTTTTAGCTCAAGAAAATGTGGTAAATATGGTAACATCCAGCTACCATGGAAACAAAGTTTCTAGAAAGGAAGAAGCAGAACCCTCCCCCCCCCCCCCCCCAGCTACTGGGGCAAATCAACTAGAATAAAAAGCCCTGAAAGCAAAGGCAAGAGAATAAAAAGGGAAAGAACTGAACGGGAATCCAAGATGTGCTGATAGGACCGATGCCAATGTGAGGAAAACAAGAAAGGGCCCCGGTGCGGCCTGGGGACGGTGGGGGGTGGGGGGCAGCAGCTGAGGTCTAATCAGCACATTCACCCCGCAAAGGAGGTGACGTTCACCTGGCTTTGCAGATGAGGAAACCGAGGCCAGGAGGGTTCCATGGCCAGTCTCACTGGCTTGGAAGCCCTTCCCCTCTCCCCACCTGCAGTTTCAGCCTGACAGAAGTGGCTTCCTTGAGAGCAGATGCAGCCTGAGGCCTGGGAGGTGGCAGGAATGGGCTCCTTTAAAGAACTGCCGGTGTGAACCAAAGGCCCTCTTGTTTGGACTTGGGAACTCCAGCCCATTTCTGCCCCAGCGAGCCAGCCCAGGCACTGTGGCCTGTCCATCCACCAAGGGCTCACTTGTCTCTTCCTGTTCAGCCTCTTGCCTGTGGTGCCGTGACCTGGCTTTTCCTTTCCTCTGGCTGTCCACTCCCCACCCCATATCACAGAGCAACAGCCCGCCCAAGAAGGAAGGTGGGGAAAAGCTGAGCACCCAAGGGTACAACATCCACCTCCACAGCCCCCGTTGGTCCTCTCGGGTCATCAGCAGTGTTTCCAGAGAAGCAGGAGAGCCACGTGGCAGGGGAACCTCCTGCGAAGGACATCCCTGACACCTGGGTTAGTCACGACACCACCAGCAGACAAGCCTAACACATGTCTACATAGGATCCATTCTCTCAGCAGTTCTCTAAGAGAGCAACTATTTAAAATTCCTTAATAGGAAATGTTTTTAGAAGGAACATATGGAGAATGAAACAGTAGCTAAATATAATCCTGTATTTACAGAACTGAATCAGGAGCAAAAGAAATTTGAACAGAAAGAGCTAGATGGAGAAGCTTTCTCCCAAGACAGGTTTTTCAGTGTGGGCGGGTATGTGTTGTATTATGTAGGTGAATTTCTAAAACATGGAAGTTACCTATAATTCAAAAGAAGAAAAGAAGAAAAGTCATCTTCTGATGTCAAAAATAGTTGTGATGCCAATCAAATGATAGACGTGCCTGAGGCTATATTCAACTAACTTTCATCAGAAATAAACCCATTTGTTTCTTCTTGTTCTGATGAAGGGGAAAATAATAAATAAATAAAAGGGACATAGGGAAAAGACCTAAACAAAATATAAATTTAAAGGACCAAACAAAAATAATAAAGGAAGTAAACTCCATTTGGTGACGTTACCGATTTGCAGATGATTCAAATAGAGAATAGATTTTTCTAATAGAAGTTTCAAGTTGAAAACTTAATTTTCTTAACTAGTTAAGGTAACTCTAGGAGAAATGTTCTACATCATCAATGATGAAAGAAAAAAAGAGCCAAACTTTGAGGTTAGAGTATAAGCAAGAATGAAAGAAATTCTCATGTGATACAGAAATAAACAGACATTCATTGAACAACTACCACACACAAGGTAATTGGCAGACATTCTCTCGTTTTGTTTTCATAGTATTGCTGTAAGGTAACCTGATGATTATCCCCTGTTTATAGACCAAAACTCTAAATGCCAAAGGTCCCTCTGCTATTACATGGCAGATTTGGGGTCCAAAGGTGGTTCAAATCCAGCTGTCTGGCTCCCAAACACCTTGCCCTTGCCAGTAGAGAATTCAGGGTGGCACAAGTGGGCCCTGGGCCTCATCTTCTCACTTTCTTCCTAAAGTTTTCATTAAATCTGTTGGAAGATTTTTTTCGCTCTTTAGGGAAATATATTTCCATGAAAACATCTGGTAGTAAACTTTTCTGTAAAGAGAGTCCCTCATAATTTTTATTTACATATTATTATCGTTAGTATTTTAATTAAAGTTATACATTATTTTACATGTACATTTTCCCCTTTTTTTAATGTTTAAAAGTCTAAGTCACTATGTCTCAGAAAGCATACACCTTCTGTGTTGACACAATATGATGTGGCATATTAATAAATATTTTACCCAGTACAATCACTGGGAAGCAAGATCTCACAGCATTGGGCAGATTCTGGTGAGGATCCTTCCATGCTTTACTTAAACATCTATGGCAGTTTTTTGAACAAACAGATGAGCTGCTAGTTCTGAGGCAGGGAGAAGGAGGAGGATGAGAAGGGCTCCCAGGTGTGCTTGCTTCTCTGGAGGTGTCCATTGTATAAAGTTGGCATCGGGGGGGCTGTGGGTTCAGTTTACTGAATGGTAGTTTAAAGTGCACTTAACTGGCTGGGAGCAGTGGCTCACACCTGAATCCTAGCACTCTGGGAGGCCACAATGGTGGATTGCTTGAGGTCAGAAGTTCTAGACCAGCCTGAGCAAGAGCATATCTCATCACTACTAAACATAGAAAAAAAACTAGTCCAGCATAATGGCACATGCCTGTAGGTAGTCCTAGTTCCTCAGGAGGCTGAGGCAAGAGGATCGCTTGAGCTCAAGAGTTTGAGGTTACTCTCAGCTATAATGATGCCATGGCTTTATACCCAGGGTGATGGAGTTAGACTCTGTCTCCAAAAAAATGAAATGAAAGGAAATGAAATATAAAACAAAGTGCCCTTAACCCCATGGAAAATGCTGGTTTTTATAGCCAGCTGGTCAATGACTAAGGAAGTCTATCCCCCATAGGGTAAATAGGAGACAATTCATCTTCTCTGCAAATACACTAAAGTAACCAATTCCAAAGTGAAAGAACCCAAAAAGAAATAGCACTGAACAAGAAGGAATATTGGGACTGCCAATTATGTGTGTGTGTATATATTGTATTTTTTAATCTGGGCAGCGCCTGTGGCTCAGTGAGGGGGGTGCCAGCTCCATATACCAAGGGTGGTGGGTTCAAACCCAGCCCCAGCCAAAATGCAACAAAAAATAGCCAGGCATTGTGGCAGGCACCTGTAGTTCCAGCTACTTGGGTGGCTGAGGCAAAAGAATTGCCTAAACCCAAGAGCTGGAGGTTGCTGTGAGCTGTGATGCCACAGCACTCTACCAAGGGTGACAAAGTGAGACTCTGGCTCTAAAAAAAAAAAAAAAAATTGTTACCAACATGAGTGCAAAACTATAAAAGCTTGGAATCTATCAGCCTAGTGGAAAATGAACATCAATGGAAGTGATGGTTCCAACAGCCCATACCTGAATTCCTAATATCCAAAATATAAACTTGAATTGCCTGTCTCACGGTGCAGAGAGGAGAACATGCCAGAAGCAAGATACAATTGAACTTCTCCCTGCTTTTCTTCTTACCAATGACGATGACATCTTGTGAGATTGCCTCAAAGGCAGGTGGATTATCACAGTCACAGAACAGTTTTCTCATTCTCTGAGCAACAGACCCACACTGTGGCTCCTGGAACTCAAAGAACAGTTCTCCTTTCCAAAGTAATGTGGAAATGCTGATCCAGAGAGAAATAGCAAAATATATTAAAAGTTTAACATCTGCCTGCTTGGGAAGCAAGGAAAAAAAAAAAAAAGGTCAGCACCATTTGTCCTACAAGAAATGTGCATTAAAACTGTAATGCCTTATTCTTCAACCATCAATTATATAGATTTAAACAAATCAGTTGTTAGCCAGGGAAGAAAAACAGGCATTTCCATATACATCCAGTAGGAGTAGAAACTGGCAAAACCTTTCTAGAAGCAATTTGAACTGACCAAGGATTCAAAAAAATATAAAGATCTACTTACCAATTTTTTCTCTCAGGATTTTTCACAAGGAAATTGTCAAATTTGTGAATAAAGATTTAAATATATAAAAACTTGCTATTCAAACACATTTATTCTATATACATTTATATATATATTTATAAATATATATATTTATTATATTCATTTTTGTTTTTTATGAGGAAGATTCTCTCTAGATGCTAAAACAATAAAGAACAAAATAGACAGGGTGCCTACCCTCCCAGAGCTTATTAATAATCATTGAAATGTTATTTATAATGGGCAAACAATCAGAAACCAACTAAATGACCAAAATTAGAGTTTCACTTTGTAGTTATAAACTACTTACCAGCCATTATAAACTGTATTATTGAAGACACTGGAAAATATTCATTCTAAGGGGATGAGTAGGGAAAAGCAGTTAATAAAATGGTATATAAAATATAAGCCATCTCTTAGCATTAAGTACTCAGACAGGGGTCACAGCTTAGTCTAGCATTTGAAACTGAGTTAACTGAGGATGAATAGACTTCACTTTAGTGAGAAACAGAACAGAACAGATAAAAAAGCATTGGTAAATATGACCATCATTTCTTCCTACTTGATGAATGTTTTCTGAGGATGATTCTAGAAGGAACTAGAGGAGTAAGTAAAAACATTGATAGAAGATTCTGAGAGGTGGTAAGACACATCTTAGAAATACAACACAATTGAAAATAAGTATCTCATTCAGTATTTAAAAAAATATCTAGGGTAATCACTAAAAAGAGCTTCTAAGAAAAATGGGCTTATACATATGTTGTTTGTATGAAGGCGCATTGTTATAAACTTTTGAGAAGGAATACGAAACCCCCTTTTTTTTCCTATGAAACCCCCTTTTTTTCCTTTTTATTAAGCAGGCCTGGGGTGGGTTCAAACCCACCACCTCTGAAGCACAGAGCCAGGACTCTAATCCCTGAGCTATAGGCACCCAGCCAATCTACCAAAATTCTTAATGGCACTGCCATAACCTACCAATTCCACTTATGGCAAAATACCTATAGGAGTACTTATGCCTGTAATAAAAATTTTGAATAAGGAAATAAAAATCAATTGACATAAGCATAATGGGAATTCCATAAAGAGAGAAGAGAAAAAGTGGCAGAAATAATATTTGAAAAAATGGCCAAAAACTTTCCAAATTTCATGGAAAAGATTACATATTCTAGAAACTCAACAAACTCCAAGTACGATAAACTCAAAGGGATCCACAACAGAACACATCATAATCAAACTATTCAAAGCCAAAGACATGGCTCGGCACCTGTGGCTCAGCGGGCTAAGGTGCTAGCCACATACACCTGAGCTGGCGGGTTCAAATCCAGCCCAGGCCCACCAAGCAACAATGACAGCTGCAACCAAAAAATGGCTGGGTGTTGTGGCGGGCGCCTGTAGTCCCAGCTACTTGGGAGGCGGAGGCAGGAGACTCGCTTCAGCCCAGGAATTGGAGGTTGCTGTGAGCTGTGATGCCATGGCACTCTATCCAGGGTGACAGCTTGAGGCTCTGTCTCAAAAAAAAACAACAAAGCCAAAGACATGAAAGAATTTTAAGAATAGC
>CAUYRH010148658.1:0-21689 GCA_963574655.1 Perodicticus potto | reverse complement strand
TAGCAAAGTATCTCAAGAATGGAAGAAAAAGTATCCAATGTACTCAGCCCTACTATGAAGCTAATCTATAACTTTCATATGAAGGCTAAAACCCAGTTATAGCACAAGAAATGGGGAGGGGGGCAAGGGAGGGGAGGGGAGGGGGAGGATGGGTGGAGGGAGGGTGATTGGTGGGATCACACTTACGGTGCATCTTACAAAGGCACAAGTGAAAATTACTAAATGTAGACTATAAATGTCTTCATATAGTGATTAAAAGGCCATGAAGGCTATGTTAAATAGTTCAATGAAAATATTTCAGACCAGGCAGCGCCTGTGGCTCAAAGGAGTCGGATGCTGGCCCCATATGCCAGATGTGGCGGGTTCAAACCCAGCCCCGGCCAAAAACTGCAAAAAAAAAAAAAAAAAAAAGAAAAAAAAATATTTCAGACTGCATATGAAGTCAGCACATTGTGCCCAATGATTGCACCAATGTACACAATTATGATTTAATAAAAATTAAAAAAAAAAAACAAACTCAGTATGTTGCACACGGAGCCTGGATTCGTGTTCCTTCTCCCGTCAGCTCCTCAAATATGGCACATTCCTTTTTCTCAGCGTCTTTGCGCGTGCTGTTCCTCAGCCTCACACTCCTCCTCCTGTGCTTCGCTGACAACTGTCGCTTAACCCTCCGGTGCACGGCGTGATGCCACAGTGAGGTCTGACAACTCCACCAGTCTGAATGTTATATCAAGTTCGTCTTCATGCTGAACTTCACACAGTGATCTCAGGTAGGGTTTATGTAGCTATCCTTCACTTAGACATATTAGATTTTAGCCTCTACAAGAGAAAACTGTGTCCCTTTTTGCTAATTGTTATCTGGCATGGCTGTAATATCTGGAGCAGTGCACAGAATGAACGATTATGGAGGCAGTAACATCTCCTTCCATTTTCCTCCACTGATGTCACCGAGAATTTGCCTGATTGATTCAACCGAGAGCTGGGGTAGTGGGAGATAATCCACGCCATCAATGCAGAATTTACTGAGAATGCAAAACTGGTTTTGGTGATTTACCATTTAATTTTCTTCTACCATTTCTGTAGAAAAATCCAAATGCTGTTTTGCAATCCCACATAATAACAAATACAATAAACAGTAACCCCTATGGGTGAAAGTAATAACTATGTTAGTGTTAGCCACATAAGTGATTTTAAATAAATTATGAGTCTTATTAATTGTAGAAAATGCAGTTTGGATTTGTAAATTGTTTACATTTTGATTCACTATCTAAAAGAACTATGCCTTTGAACTACTAAAAGGACAGTTTGAACTGGTAGAGATACAAGAAGTCAAACGCAAGCCCCATTTACTTTCCAGAATTTCATCAAGAACAGAGTTGTTCTATATTTAGAGAGGCCATACTCACACTCAAATGCATTCCCAGGAACCAGGATAACAGCCAATTATAGATAACAATAAGTGGCTATATCCTGATTTATTAACCCATCTGCCCCAAGTTCTCTCCTGAGGTGACCGTCCGATGAGTATTAACAGAGCTCTCGTTAGTGAGGTAGGCTGTACAATGACATAAAATGGATTCACACTGTAATAATACGATCACTAACATCCACGACTTTCTTCCCACGTAGAACTGAGCGTATATGCACAAGAGTGAAATGTAGTGGTGCTGTAGAAGACAAGACAAGATTCTGAGGAACACCGATCCCTCCCTGCCAGACTCCACGCTTGTCTCCTTGGTTCTCAGACACAGCATGGCATAAGATTTTAAGAACTAAAATATCTCATTTATCTAGTCACGTGCATTTTACATTTATATTTTATCTAACCCCAGTTTGTCCATCGGCCATGTGCAGATGTGTGCTGCGGCTCTGTGCCAACCCGGCTCACTGAACACAACGTCCTCCAGGCCCATCCCAGGTGCCTCACAGAAGACGAGAAACAGAGAGAAATGACAGCTCGGTGGAAGGAAGAAGTCCTAGCGTTCAGCAGCATGTGGGGGGACTATAATTAACAATAATTGATTTTATATTTTTAAATAGCTTCTAGAAGAGAAGATTTTTGAATGCTCCTAACACCAAGAAATGATAAATGTTTGAAGGAATGAATATGGTAGATGACCACGATTTGATCATTTTACACTGTACACATTCATCGACATATAACCATGTGCCCCATCAATATGTACAATTATTACCTGTCCAAATCATAGCGCTCCTGAAAAATGTCTATTGTCTCCTTGCACAAGTATGTGGTTATATTGCTGTTGAATTAATGCTGCTTGAAAGCCACAATTATAGTATATCTTATTGTTGGTTTATATTTTTCATAGTAGCTAGTACCATGTCTTACACATAGTAGGTGCTTCATAAATATGCATGGAATTGGAAATGTTTTCCTCATTTACTTGAATATGATAAAGCAAGAGGAAGAAAAGACCATGCATCCCAGGAAGATTTATAATGCAGCAATTTCTCTTTGACAATTGCAGAAAAAATTAAGATACAATTTCCATTTTCAACAATATGCTAATCAGTCTTCAGACAATTAGAAAGAATAATGCAAAGTAACCGCAGCAGCTGGGTCTCCACTCAGAGAAGGACACATCTTAGGAATCTAACACCACAAACGCGTTTAAATTCCTTTGTAAATTATGAAATCATACTTGTTCATATTTTCCTCGATAATTTATTCATCTGTCTCTTAAAAACATACTAAAGAGAGAGGCTGTATAGATTTCCGAGATAATTAAGATCGGCTGAGACCTGCTTGCTGGAATCTAACACATCAAAAACAACACAAAATAAGACATGTAATTTGGTAAACTGCTCAGCTAGATGCCAGCAAAAGCTGTCTCTTCTCCCTCTTGTAGCTGAACAATTTAATCAATTTCTGAATTGGTCTAACATCATCATTAAATCTATAAGTGCATAAAACTTTGTATTAAATGCACTAAATGTACCAAGAAGTTCTATTTTGATTTGTTGATACCCCTCTTGTATTAAAAATTTCTTAGTGTAAGCATCAACAGGGGGAGTGTTAGAGAATTACACTTAGCTAAACATAGGGGGGCTAAAATATCATCCTCGCAGCAGAAAATGCACGAACATGGGTAAAGCGAGGGTCCCTTGCCCAGGTGCACAGGCGGCCCGGAGGAGACACAGCGCCTGTCTCGCCAGACCAGGGCTCAGCTTGGAGTTTCCTCCTTTTGCTGCTAAGCAGCGGTCTTCTCTTTTCTACACAGAAAACTATAGATTCTCACATGTATGCTACATTAGTACCTTTGTTAAACTTGCATTAAAACGCTCATGTTCATCCTTTCTAAGAATTTTGATTTGCAACAAGAATTCTTTAACTTCTGTCTTTGATGATCGAGATTTAGTTCACTGCGTGGTCTTCAGAACTATAGTGAATTTGGTTTGGAAGAGCCTGGTAATGGGAATCAGGAGCTATTCAGAACACCACCTGAGTTCACTGTCTACTTTCAAAAAAGAGAGAAAGAAATACTTTATCTTCCAGAAGAGAAGCCCAGGGGATAATATTCTTTATAACTGACAGTATTTCATCACTCTTTATATTTATTAGATCTTTAAATCACTGCTGGCCCTAAGGATAGACAGTGATTTAAACTCTGGGTTATTTTCGCATAGGATAGCTTTGGATTGTTAGAAACCAAGAACCTAAGAAATACCTCACAATGAGAATTCAGCATTAAAACAAGTATCAAAGTAGAGAGAGGCTTTCAAAATGCTCATGGAAGTCATCAGCTTGCTGTAATTTAGATTTATTCTGGCCAGATGAAGGTAATGACTCAAATCTTTTAGACTCATTATTTTGAACACATGAAGGTTACAATGGACACTTGCATTGGAGTCAACTGTTTTATTAAGATGGAACGGCTCTTCCCAGTTATATTACACATTTCACTTTAAAGAAAAACTGTTCGTAGAAAACATTAATCTCTGCTCGTTTTTCTGTTTTTAGCAAACACTCAGGACTGAATAATATGCTCAGTACTAGAATTTCATTTTTTAATAAAAAACCCCTATAATGATCATAATCCTTGGAAATGATTCTGTAATATTATGAAGTTTCCATATGGTCTGTGATTACAAAATAATCACAATGTACCCCATTTTCTGGATCTCAGATTAACACTAGTGATATATAATTAGGTAGGAAGGTAGGTAGGGGGTGTTTTGGATGTTGTTGTTGTTGTTGTTGTTCAAATTAATATGAGGGTACAAATATTTAGGTTCCATTGTTTTCATTTCTAAGGGAAAGATCAAGATGTAGTTGAGCCCTTTACTTGAGGGTGCACATTTGGTGAGACCCTGCCAATTACCTTCCCCTCCCCTCCCTCTTGCTAGACTATATTTGTGTTTTTCTTTTGTGTGGGTGTGCAATTGTTTGTATATTGGTTTCACACTAGTACTGAGTACGTTGGACACTTCCCCCATGCCGTTCTTGAGACAGTCTACTAAGAAGAATGTGTTTCAACTCCACCCCTGTAAACACAAAAGATATAAAAGGTAGGTACTTTTATTTTCCCATTACAAGAAATACAAAGACCAATTCTCTGAGCAAGGATTACTTAATCTATGAAGCTACATGGGAAAAAGAGATACGTCTTATCTCTCAACAGAAAACCGTAATCTTACAAATATTAGAATATCAACATTTCCATCTTGGTTTAGTTCATTCACACAAAAGGAATGGATGAAGGTTAGGCTGGCCTTCTGTCAACCATAAATCTGAACAATGATAACAAATGTCTCTGTGACCATATTTCCCACTGTGTCTTGGGTTCACAGTGAAGCTGCTGGACAGTTACTCTCCTAGACACACAGACGCCTCTTCCTCAGTGGGATAAAATTCCCTTCCCACGCTCGGTGTGACTGTGATGGGACAACTATGACACCAAACTTTCTGGCTAAAAAAGGAGCACGTGTCACACTGACTCCTAGACAGAGCGTCTGCCCGCCTGTCCGGAGACTGGCTTAGCAATCTGCACTTCTCAGGACGGGGTGTAGTGTTTCCCAGCCATTTTACCATTTATAACTTCATAGCACATGAATAAAGAATTTGAATCATGTGATGGGTGTCAGCGCCAAAGCAGCGCACAGTTCAGGACCACTCTGGCCACTGGGGCAGGAACGAGGTGGCAGAGAAAGAGCCCCTCACCTCCCAGAAGAGCAGGACAGAGGACATCAGGGGTGATGGGACAACTATGGTTTGTTCTCCTCGTGTTACACAGCAAGGGCCACGTGAGCAGGGCAATTTGTAATGATTCATGAAGATCCCCAACTTTCACACATACACACACCCCCAAATACGAGGAGCAGTCCATGCACACTCTATTTGGTTTGACCTCCCATGTGCCCTCTACCCGATGGCCCAGCACCTTCCACCCAGACTCGCTCACCGCGCTCCCCCCACCCTCACCTTGTCATCAGCGAGACCTAGACGGCCCCCCTCGCTGCTCACAGCCTCCGCCGTGACCTTCCACAAGGGAAACTCAGGTTCTCATGTTCTTATCGTCCTCTGAGCAAGGCCCTCCCATGGTTCACCCCTCAGTCAGAATAAAACCTGCACCCAACCTGTCCCGCTCTCCTAACCACAGTGGCCCTTGCTGTCCTTCGGACACAGGTCCAGTCTATTTCCTCTACGACGTCCTCTCATTCTCTGTTCCCTGCGCCCGTCTCACTCTGCCCTGATATCTGAAAACGACTCCTTTCTTTTCACTCAAGTAACTTCTCAGACATTGATGATGCTGAGAACATTTCGGTAGCTGCTCAGCCACCCAGCCCCCCCACCACATCCTCCGTTATTTATCTCTAAGTGTCCTGGGCTTGTTTCATTTCCTACTGTCTGTCTTCCACTCCATAAGGCAGAAGTGACAAGACCAGCGGCTTCCTTTGTCCTGACAACTCCGTAACCCGAATGTCTGTCTGTGGCATTGGCTCAGGACAGGTGCTCAGTGTGTGTGTTCAGTGATGAATGAAGTATAAATAAATGAGTACAGTAGAAAGTGCGAGTCACGTAAGAACAAAAACTAGACAATGAACTTGGCAAGGGAGACCCCACCAATCCCCTGTGAAGAAGCAGTTTTACGGCTGTGGCTGCATACAAATTGCGAGTGAGTACGTAAAGTTACTGTGAATTAGATGAGGTAACTCTGCAGAAAGACCACACAACCTGTTGGAAATTTTTATAATGTGCAGGAGATGCAAAAGCCAATGCAAGACAAAGGATAGAAATACAGTTCTTCCAAGAGATTTGCCTGCACGTGGCAGTGTGATTGCATTGGAAGGAGACCAAAGGTCGGGGGAGTTTGTTTATTTGCCTTTTAACAAAATCATTTTAGAAGTTTGAATTTGTTTACATATGCTAAGCAATAAGGTAGCAGGTACAAAAAGACCTAGAACATTTATACGAAGTGATAATTAGGACAGCCAAGTCATAAGACAGGAAGTGGTGGATCCAGAGTGTAGACCACAGATGCAGGGATTGGGGACGTGTAACACAGAGTGAGGAAGCTGGTCATGATAAGGGTAACAGCACAATGATAAAAGCAGCAGAAACAGCTCCAAATGTTCTATGAGCATTAATTAAACTGGTAGCTCTGTAATTTAGTAAACAAAGTGTCACAGAGACCCAATTTGATGACTTTTACTGTCCTTGTGAACAAAGAGGTGACTTGACTCAATGAGAACAAAAAGGAAAATGGAAATTTACAAAGCGTGTAAGAGCAGAGAGCCTTACAGGAGCAGCCCAAGGAAAGAGAGATAAAAGGTGACTCCAGACAATGACTGGAAAGTATGGAGGGTCTAGTCAGGAGTAAAGAACACTGCTCTGTAATCACCTCAGTACAGCTGCACGGGGACAGTAGGATACGTGAGATGTAGATGACTTGGGCTTCAGTATGCAATGTGGGGACGGACAGAGAGCTGCGACTCTTCCAGGTCAGGTAGGTGACTACGTGTGGCACCAAATAAGGGGGGGAGGGGTCCTGATATCGAATAGGCCTCCTTTCAGGTCCTGGCTCTGTCAGTATTTGGATGGCCTTTTCAATGCACATAAACTGAATTTTAATGTTTTGATCTGTAAACTAATAACAACGACAGCAACTACAGAATAAAGCAATACTCGTGAAGCAATACAAGCTCCCAGTGCACTGTTTGTGAGAACTACTGAGGTGCTGCCCTTCCTATGATCCTCCACCGCCTCCTCCTGGCCATTATCATAATCACAAACTCACTGACTGCTAGGGATTGAACGTAGAACTGAATTAAATTGTCTGTAAGGAATGTTCCAGACCCAAAATGAATTTAGTTCACACAAACCCTAGATACATATCAGTTAAAACAGAAAGCAAGCTAGGGAAATGATAAAGAAGGGATTGTACCCCTACAAATATATTAGCTATTTATGTTTTGGCACTGAAGAGCAAATATTTTAACTGATGATGTGTCTGGAACCATATCTTGGATTAAAGTCTTAACTTAATGCAATTTCTCTCCTGTTTTTAACATAAACCTTTTTATCACACACAAAAAAACCCCTCTAACTTGAATCAAGCCCCATAGTCTATAGTAATTATTTAAAAGTATCTGGAAACTCCGTTCAGTGGTTTTTGTATCTTGTATGCTACGGTTTTATCTGTGAAAGTAACTGAAGAGTTTCCATTTGAGAATGTCTGAGAATGAACTGTGCACCACTGCCAGGGCCGGGCGCTGGACGTCAGTAGGGTCAGTGTGGTAGAAAAGGTGGTGTCATGCCTCACTCAGGCCCCAGAGGAAAAGTTCTTTAAGTTACGTGTGCATATTCGGTGCTTTTAACCACTGTGAAACTTGATAAGACTCCATCCTACAGCGCTATGATTTTTCTACCATTAATATACTTCTTGAATTTTCTTGACAGCAAATTTCAAAATAGATTTATTAATTAGGATAACGCATCTACTATCACATCTCTTTAAATTTCAGTGTCTTCACATAACAAAAGTTTATTTGGTCTTGCGTTTTCATTTCATACAATAGGCAAACGAGTCTATTTCTTGGATGATCTTTTATAGGATGATTCAGTAACCGATTTATTTTTATCTTGTGGCTAACCCATCACCTAGGGCACTGGAATGAAGAAGGATGCAGTCATCCCCACTTCTTAACCTTCTGGACTCTCAGGTGACAAACATTCCTTCCATTCTGGTGTAACAGTTAAGAACGAGCCAAATGATACCACAAAGACGGAAGGACCTGGAGCTTGTGTTCTTTGACTGGACTTGGCTGTCTTTGCCCAGATATTAGTATTAAAGAGTTCAAATTACATATTTAAAATCATGTGAACACAGAAATAAATAAGAAGGAAATCTGAATAAGAGATGGGCCCAATATTAAAAAGGTTCTATTTTAAAGAAATAAGTAAAATAAATCAGTAATCTGGGAAGCAAAAGATTATTCAAGCTGAACTATAAACACACAAGAATCTCAACTTCCTAATTATTTATCAACATTAGTCAGCTAGTAAAAAAAATGCTTTTGATAAGTTTTAAAAATTCATATACTCCAGCCTTTAATGTCCATTACCCAGAAGTACTGTTGTCTCTTTGCCAACCCTTGGCTGGCAGGAGGGTCAGCTATAATTCGCCTAAAATGATGGATTCTTTAATAAAAATTCAGTAACAGAAAGCGTGACTTTAATATTTAAAATGTCACAATTAAATTCATTAAATGAACTCACAGCAATAGTCATTCCAGTTGAACACTGGGAAGTTACAGTATTAAGAATGCTAATATTAAATTCTCTAAACTTCTAAGAATTATAATTGGTTATTTGGAAAAATAAGTATTTAGAACGAGAAATACTCATTGAATAATGAAGAGATTATCAAAAATAGAACCACATAAGCACTAATTATGTTCACCATAGCACCTGACCATTAAATACTAACTACTTCACAATAACAGATCTAAATAATAGTGAGAGCAAATAAATTCTGTCCACTTTGTTATAGCTTGAAGATCTAGGACTTCTTTCCCATTGTTGAGCCTCTTTTTATTAAATCCCCCTATCTTACATTAAATCTATCCTCATCTGAAAATACTGTGCAGCTCAAAAAAATGTTATTGGCACAAATTATTTCAGTTCACCAATGTTTGTTACCATGATTCCCCATGTTACAACTTAGAGATAATGGCCAGAGTCACCACCGCCTCCATCATTAAAGACACACAAATACAAATATTGAAGAGGGAAAATGTGACTTTTTCCATATCAATTGCAAATCAAGACTAAACCATAACCACTGAAAACTCGAAATTACTAAACAGTATTCTTTATCTAGGAGAATGTGATAAAACAAGCACCAGCACACGGCGTTGACAGGGAGAAACTGACGCACTCTCCTTTGAGGATGTCTGGCCATATCTATAAATATCCAAACATATTTTCCCCTTAACGTAGCAATTTGACTGCTAGGAATTTATGGCAAAAATATGTACACACATGAATGTAAAGCTGTGTGCCAAAGAGTGTGGCATGTAGCACTCTAATAAGAACAACTAGAACCCTAACGTCCACCAATACTGTATTAGTTGGATAAAAAGAATGAGATAAAATATATGTAGTGATTCAGAAACGTGGAAAATACGAAATTTGATAAAATGAGGCACAGCAACATGCACAAAATACTACCATCTGGAGGTACCTGTGTGAGTGTGTGAGTACAGATAATTTTTGGAAGTGTTGGAATTTAACTAAGTAGTCTTCTTCAGGAAGAGAGAAATGTAATTTTTTTCTATCATATGGCATTATTAGCTTATTTACATGTTATTTTAATGTTTAAATTCTAAAAATAAAGAAAATTTGAAAACTTTGTATCACACCACTTTTGTATAATATTTTTACTCCTTTTTTTTTTGCAGTTTTTGGCCAGGGCCAGGTTTGAACCCACCACCTCCAGAATATGGGGCTGGTGCCCTACTCCTTTGAGCCACAGGTGCTGCCCAATATTTTTACTCCTTTATGTGTAGTTAATAGACAATCATGATTTTTGTCAGTAACATCAAAATAATAAAACAATATAAAATAGATTCTGTTTCGAAGAACTAGAATAATCCTTATTCTAAATAGGCAGTTGGTTTTAACTTTCTTAAAGACAGAAGAATAGTATATTTCTTTTAATGTAAAAAGCATCTATTTAACCTTTCTGTATATATTATCTCTCTTCCCAAAATTCAGATACTTGAGTAACATCATTCGACTTTGGACCAAAGTATTTTAATCTTCATCTCTTAAGGACACTTGGTAAGAGATAGTACCATCTAAAATATTTCTTTAAAAGTAACTATCTTCATTAATCATCCATTTTTTCCCCTGTCTTCAAAGGTCCACACTAGTACCTTGTCCATTTTGGAAACGATACTTCATCAAGCGATTTTTGAAATTTCCTTTATTGTAATTTTTTTTTCTAATGCGTGTTTTTTCCCTCTGTAAGAGACATTCATGAAGCAAGAATTGACGGCAGAGGAAAAGGCTCACACATGACGGAATTCCTTCTGTTCACTGCTCACAGTCTGAGGTCAGCGGGGCTTCCTCTGCTGCCAAGTCACGGGGAGGCCGACCACTCAGTGTGGCCTCCGCTGCTGATGACCACAGTTCAAACCCCAGCCCTCACGGCTGAAATCTAGGTAATGAGATCTGGAGATATTCATTGTGGTTAATTTAAATCTCTTATACAGAATTCAAAGCAAGCAAACCTGGGAAAAACTGGGAACGACTTCACTCAGACCTAGAATTTCCTTCTTCCCAGCACAAGGAGGGTTTCTGATACACAGAAGGAGCCTGCGGGTCTCCAGGCCCAGGGGGGACACAGCAGGGATGTGTAAAGTCCGCACAGACGTCTGTGATCCCTCTCCTGGGACACTGACGCTGTCAGGATGCCCACCTCGTATCAGGCAGGGTTTGTAATTTCTGTCCTAAAGCCACTCTTCTCTTGTAGATGGCAATATAAGCCATGGTAAAGGATGTAAAGTCAAGAATCATTAAGGACAACAAACTTGCTCAAATTAACACCCTGACTGCCCGCATCAGAAAATTTTTTTTTTCCCTTTGGGGCCATTATATTTTAGTAGGTCAAGATAGGTCAAGAGGCCTGTGAATTGCTTCATGAAGCCCCAGGCTCAAAATTAGCATGAGTCAAATACAAATCACATGGTGGTTAATGTGTTTGATCTAATAAAACGCCTTGGCCTCAAGGGAAAAAAAAAATTTTTTCTAGTGTGGCAGTCAATGTGCAATGTACATGCTTTATAAGGCCCCAGGCTCAAAACCAGCATAAGTTAAATATAACTCACTTGGCAGTTAATGTGTGAGCTCTCTGATAATCTTTAGGCCCCCTGAGATACACTGACTTCCTTGCTATCTGTCTTTAAGCATCTCCACACATATTCCCCCAACAAACTTGGCCCCATGTCCCCTTCCTCACCCGTACTTTTACTTGGAGTCATCTTCAATTTCATCTCCTGTCATCATGCCAGGAGTCAAATAATCTTCTGAAACACCATGTTGACTGCAGCTCAACAACTCAAACTTCAGCTTGTAAATATACAAATGAATAATTGCAGTATTTGCAGGTTTAAAGGGGGTTCTAAGGTACTGTGAGCACAAAGAAATAGGAGTATTTAATCCCATCTTGGGATGGAAGATGGGTGAGGCAAAGTTGAATGGAGATTTCTCATTTACAAAGACAGTATTTGGGAGTATTTAATCCCATCTTGGGGTGGAAGATGGGTGAGGCAAAGTTGAATGGAGATTTCTCAATAATTAATCCTTACTGAATGCTTATATTGTGAAAACTGCTTTACACAAATTAAGTCTTTAATTCTCACAAAAACAGAGGAAGACAAGATAGTATAATTATCACCTTGATCTCATAAACAAGAATACAGAGTCTAGGAGACTTTAATTTGCTCAAAGTTACAGTGGACATAACAGAGGGAGCCAGACTCCAAAACCAGTCATTCCAGCTCCAAGTAAATACCATTAGGCAATATGCTGAAAGCTTTATCAGAAATGGGAGCCTTTGCCATAGAAAAAAAGAATGGGAGGACATTTCTCTAGGAAAACACACAGACATAACCAATGTCCATGATTATAAAATATACAACACGTGTAGGAAAGAAACAGCAATAATACCCAAACCTACCGCAAGGCCTAGCATGAATGAGGTACTGTTCTAATTATTTTTTAATGTTAACTCATTAATATTTAAAACAACAGCACAAAAAGTGTCATTTCTATAATCTCTACTTTACAGTGAACAGTCTGGAGCACAGAGAGTTAAAGTGACCTGTCCAAGATCACACAGCTAAATGAGGGGGTGAGCCTGGGAAGTCAGACAGTCTGGCTCTAGGTTCTGGGGCTCCGAAACACATTCCTTGCCCTCTAGAGACAAGTTTCCTGCTGGGATGGGGCTGCCGTGTCCAAGGAAGATGGCTGCAGAGGACACTGGGAAGCCGCCTGGCTCAGGTTGTAAAAAGGCATGATGGGAATCTGGGTCTGAAACAATGTGTCCCCCAGTGCTCAGCTGGAGAGCATGCTGTGCCCTTCAAAACTGAAGTCAACACTGGGACTTACTTTTATACTTGTTGTTTTTGTCATGCATAACACCTGATGCAAAACTGACCAAGTCATATGAACTGATCAAATTAATTCAATTTTCTGCTCATGAGTGATTCTCTACTATCACCCCCGTGAGGATGATAACAGAAAAACAGTTAGCACCTAAGAACTGTACGTTCAGCAAACAAGAATAGTGGGTTAAAATATGCTAAAACACTGTAGATCATATAATAGTCAGATATTTTTGTAAAGAAACACAGGTTTGTTATAAGACAAAATGAATTAACCATTCCACAATGCTCACAAGAATAGCTCACATATATAACATGCATTACAAATGTTATAGTATAACGACGGTACAACATAACAAGATAACATAGCATAGAACCACAATGGCCGTGGTCAATGTTCCCATCTGCTAACAAAACAAATAAAGTGAATTCTCTGAGTCTCAGCTTTTGCCAATGGTACAACTAGGGCAACTGCCCCCCATCTGACTTCCAGCATTGTCTTGAGGCTGAAGGAACTGCGTGTATGTACATGCGTGCACATCAACACAAGCTCCAGACATGAAATAAACACTAAGCAGTTTCGTTATTATCTGTATTTTCAGGGGAAGAAACAAACAGTGTTACACTATTTTACAATCCAAAATACTATGGTCCTTTTTAATGTAATAAATTTTTTAAAAAGCTATTGTGAAACCCCATTATGTCAACTAAAAACTGTACGGACTTACACAGATTCATAAATGTCTGTTCATAAACATAATGAAAAATTCATAATTATAAAAGAGAATGTATCTGTGAGAAAGAGACACAATTTCAAATCTCAATCTGCCCCTTATCTCTCTCATCTATCATCACCTTTCTATCTAATCTCAGCAGAACAGCTAGAAGATCTGAGCTTCCATTTCTACTTCAATGAAATGGGCATAATAACACTTCCCATAAAGCAGCAGAATTGTTGTCAAAGCTAAACCAGTGTAAGCAACTTAGTGAAGAGCTTTGCATATGTTAAGTGTAAAACAGATACTAGATTTCATTCTCTCTGAGGACACTACCAACACATTTACATTCTACAGGCATTAAATCGTTCATTAAGTATAGAAGCATTGCCTTAAAATAGTTATGGTAAGTTCCTTTTAGTTCAACCAGCATTTGGGGGACTCTACCTTAGGCCCTGAGACTGAGTCACCTCATCTTAAATATTTCAACGTTAGAACAATAGAAACACAAATACCACAGTCGTGCAATTAAAACCACATAAACAAATATAGGTATTTCATTAAATATGCTCATTATAAACCAGGAGTTTATAACTCAAGAGTGCATAATTAGAAGAGTTTCAGGAATGAAATTCTTTTGATATCTATTTCTGATAAATAATGCTTAATTTAGTTTCATTATTTTCTAATGCCTTCTAAGGAGGCAAAAGGCATTTCCTTATTGATTGGTTGTTCCTTTCATCCTTAGGTGTAAATGAAGCAAAAATTAACATGGTTAATGGTTAACATGGTTTTGTCCTACAACGTCTTCAACCTTGCTATATCTTATTATGCTGAACCTTTTTCTTTTAATATCAGCAGCACTGATTGGGACCAGAAACACTGATCTAGAAATAGTGTTAATTATCTGCAGCTGCACGGGAACGAGAGCGCAGAAAACACTGGGCTTCTCACTCACAATACGCAACAACAATATGAAAGAAAGACCCCTCCACCATCAGCATCTGTAGATCTATTTCCCAGGGTAACAATATAAAAAGCGGATCATACTCAAAGCCTGGAAAACCCATCGTATGTTCTATTGTTCTATATTAAATCATCCAAAAATTAGTTACATTACCACATTGGAAAACTGTGCTACAGTTAACATTCTTTCTCATTGTTCATAAAACTATTCCGTAACAATGATGGTAACAAAATGAGCACAAGAACTCAAGTATCATGCTGGTTTGAGGCCATGATTCCACAATATCCAAACATATAAATGTGACGATTACCATTTGGATGGTACACCACCCTCTACATTGGCAGTGGTGGTCACAGCTAGTGCCCATTAGGGGCCACACTATTTCTCTGATTTCAGAAAACAATAGTGTAATTTAAAGCACTAAGGAAGGAGACATTTACAAATCATTTCCTCACATCCAAGCCAAGGGCCTACAAGTTTCTTAAAACCAATTACTACAGGCCACAAATGAATGCATAGTTTTAGACCTTCCTTTCCTTTATATTCTGGAAATCACGCATTCGTTCATTCTTCCAATAAGTTTATTTCAAAATATTTGTTGACTGACTTTCTTGGCCCTTCCTACGCACTTCCAACAAATACATACAAGGCACACAGAAGAAAATACTTACATGCAGTCTATATACAGCAATCATTTCAACTGGCCAAACCCTTTCTCAAAATTTTCTTCTGTAAATGTTCTACAAATGGCTGTTATACTGAACTCAAATGGTAAGATCTAAGTAGGAAGTAGGGGATGAGACACGGACCTTACGTCGTGGAACATATGAAGAAGATTCAAGTTAGACAAATACGGTGAGTATTGTAAGATAAGAAGTTCAAGGTTGTAAGAAAATGGAGAAATGGCTATGCTGTCTAGTTTGGGGAGAGGAACTTGGACAGGCCTTTTTCATAAACAGGACTCCCTCTGAGGAAACAGCATGTTCTACTTTCTTTCTCTTTTATGAGATCAAGGAAGAAAAATAAGATGTCCCTTTAAATGGAAAAAATGTAGCAATTTCTAATCTAAATTATGTAAGTGGCCAATATTGATTAATTAAACCCTCTTTCTCTTTGTTTTTTTTTTTTTTTTTACCACAAATCCAAGATACATAATCCTTAAATCTAAGAACTACATTATTTATATTAGTCATCTTTATTGCTCAAACTGCTTGGCAAAATTCTTTTTTCCCTAAGTAAACATTCACTACATACATCCTCAAGGCAACTCAAGCATATCAAATATTAATCTTAAAATCAATTCATTGGAAACTATTTATTTGTTGAATATAGTGTGGATTGGGTACATGTTTTAAAATAAACTCTATCAGAAAAAGGACAGGACTAAATACTATTCACATGAACACTGAAATCTACCCACAAAAGCATAAATAGTCTATCTCACTACCACGGCAAAGGCAAGGCTATCAGAGGGTCTTTGTTCAAGATGCTTTAACTGAACACTGAGTTATTGATTTTTGATAGTTTTTATCATGGAAAAGAAAGTTTTTGTTGTCTTTTTCCCCCCAGGATTTGTAGTTAAGTCTTTGTTTAATGGTAAATCAGAGAAGAAGCAGTGAGATAGCATAGCTGTAAAAAGCATAAACTCCTGAGGATGTAAATATAGATTGGGACTAACAAGTTAGAGAATTTCTAGCAATGTGAGCTTGAATCAGTTAATTTAGCCTCTCCCAGCTTCCATCTCCAGCAAGCATTAGAACGAGGGAGTCTCTGCCACAGCCACGATTTAACTGTTCTCGAACCCGGGTCCAGGGGCCACAGTCACAATTTAACTGTTCTCTAACCTGGGATGAAATAGCAGGTGAGTAGCAGGTATTAAATATGTGTTGATGGAAATCTTCCCAAGGGTCTCTGAACTCACTAGAAAAGAGGTTTTTGCTTTTATAGGAAATAAACTGACTTGATCTCTGCAACTTAGTTGAGAGATTGTGTAAGAATTGCTTTCACACCAGGTTTTTATTGACTTTTCAAGTAAAAATGTTCACTCCCCCAACAGACACATATTCACATACTAATACTTTTTAAACATGATAATTAATTAATAGGAATTTCAAGAAATTTGGAATCTTAAGGAAATAAACAGAAAAATGAGTTTCTGGCCCAAAGTTTTTTTTTTTTTTTATCCCTTTATAACATTAACACCACAGTCACAATTGACTGGGGCTGTATTACTGATGACTGCTTCAGTCTTTGTTGGCTTCCAGCAATACACTGGCTTTATAAAATCATTATTTCCAAGAGATCCTTCACTCTATATATTTCTGAACTGTTGTTTCTCTCTCCCTCTCTGTCTTACTTCCACAAGAGCGTTACTGATAGGCCATAATTATCGGTCCTAAGCAAATACGTTCCCAAACCCTCTACTTTAGTTGCAACCATCTTCCTTGGAACTTGAAATCCACCACTGTAGACTCAGCATTATGAAATAAAGACTTCTGCTAATCCACCTAGCATACCAAGAGGGTGTTCCATGCTTTTACATCGATGTAACTATGACATTTGTTGTTTTCTAGAAATGCTACTTAGATTCTCATTTTCTAATATTCTTATTCTCCATTTTCTGGTGTATTTGAGTAACACAATTTACATGTAGTGCACTAAAGTCAAAAATCTAATTATTCTCTGAGAATACCTAAATAGCAAAGTTTCTCTGATCATTGATTTAAAAGCCATGCATCAGTTAGGCCCACTGTCAGAGAAGAGAGTATTCTCTGAAAGGAAATAACCTTACAAAATCATAGTAGAAATGAATACGCCTACCTGCTTCACTTCTGATTGTAGCATGTTCCAATTCTTAAGATGCAGAACCAAACTGCATTGGCTATTTTAAAATTACTGATCCTCCTCAATACAGAGCCCACCTTACAGAAAGCAACGATGATTGTTAGACACAGTAGAAGCCCTGTAAGCTGACCACCTAAGGGACCGTCACAGACTGGTCATCACACAGAGGAGGTCCACGTAAGGAACCGGGCTGCTGTACTGATAGTACATCCAGTGCATGTCTGGTCTGGGAAAATTAGGTTCGCGTAAGGAGGCGGTCAGCTATGGAGGTTCATCTGTATTTGAAATCCTTCCTTCTGTTAGGAATTTTGTGTCAGCTTCCAGGGGACAGTCGCAAAGGATGCAAGGGTACGAGTGCTTCCAAAAGAAGGCATCCTGACATACTCCACTCCCAAATCTCTATTTTGTTGACTTTTAATCTCTTTTTATGAACATCAATCCATTCATTTTTCTCCTAAAACTCTGTTTCGAATTCTCCTCTCCTCTGAGGGAAATACAGATGTTTGAGTTTCAATAAACAAATATATTTAGAGGGTATCTGAACTGTAATTGTTTCTCAAACTTGAAAAAGTACAAATATCAAGGTGTAACATTTTTATCCTATCCTTACAAGATTTGCTTTATTTAACAACATATGCCTAAAATTCTATAATCTATAGTAATTCTGACTGATGACAATGTTTAATCCAAGTGGGTCAAGCTTCTGAAACTGTTTCAATAAAACTGTGCATGAAAGATTAGCAGGCACTGCCCAATATTTATTCTCTGAAGTTACTCCTGGTAAGGAGCACTCTGCCGATGGTGGAATTTAATTCAGCAATGTTTACCTGTGTGTAAGCCTCCGGTGACTAACGCAGACTGCCGTCTGAGGATCTTGAGCAATGCACACTTTATGACGACTACATTTCATCTTTAAGCATGGATCTTTAGCTGGATCTAAAGCTAAAAAAAAGGGGGGGAGGAGTTGTACAGAAAATATTAAAATAAGTTTCTGTGAAAATGGGGACATATAATCCCATTGTGCACAATTTGATTAAGCAACTTATATAGCATTTAGCCATAAAGTGTTACCACACTCCTTTTCTACTGAAGAAGTTAACAAACATTTGCACTTTAGTCTCACACACTCCATTCAGAGGCCAATATGCAGATGCCTCTAAGGGCAGACAAGATGCAATCACAACTGAAACTGTGCGACCAAAACTCTCCATAGTCGCTTCTACCTGTTAAGAAGTAAAAGGTGAGGAAATCAAGTTGGACTATTTTTTAATAGTAGAAAACTATAATCTATACTTCTGCTTTCCATAGAGAGATACCAGTGGGGAGAGAAGTTAAATTAAAAGAACAAATAAAAATATGTCAGTGAACATTAACGCGTCTTGGATATTCAAGAAAAGTCTACAGCCGTGTGTGCTTCATTCAGTCAGCTGGCTGTTCCTCTCGTCGCTAGACTGTGCGTGAGCCTGAACACAAACCTCTGTCGGGGGCTCCAAAACCAAGACTACGTGATAGAAACCTGTCTGGGGGCTCCAAAACCAAGACTACACGATAGAAACCTGTCTGGGGGCTCCAAAACCAAGACTACACGATAGAAACCTGTCTGGGGGCTCCAAAACCAAGACCACGTGATAGAAACCTGTCTGGGGGCTCCAAAACCAAGACTACATGATAGAAACCTGTCTGGGGGCTCCAAAACCAAGACTACACGATAGAAACCTGTCTGGGGGCTCCAAAACCAAGACTACACGATAGAAACCTGTCTGGGGGCTACAAAACCAAGACCACGTGATAGAAACCTATCTGGGGGCTCCAAAACCAAGACCATGTGATAGAAACCTGTCTGGGGGCTCCAAAACCAAGACTACATGATAGAAACCTGTCTGGGGGCTCCAAAACCAAGACTACATGATAGAAACCTGTCTGGGGGCTCCAAAACCAAGACTACATGATAGAAACCTATTGGGGGGCTCCAAAATCAAGACTATGTGATACACTGACAGTGTTTTTTTTTTAAACAAGAGTTTTATTGATGTGTAATTCACATACTATACAATTCACACACTTAAAGTTTACAGTCAAGGGTTTTAGTATATTCACAATTGTAAAGTTATTACCACAATTTTAGGATATTTTCATCACCATGAAACCCTAAACAGTTCTCTAGCTCACCATGAAACCCTAAACAGTCCTCTAGTTATCACCACCTAGTTTTTCTCCCCAATCCCAACTAGTACTAAACAACAACTACCCTAATTTCTGTCTCTAGAGAGTTGTCTATTTTGGACATTTCGTATAAATTGAATAAATATAATCTGTGGTACTTTGTGACTGGGTATGTCATGGGACACAATGTGTTTGTGGTTCAACCCCTGTTGCAGCAGGACTGATACCTCACTTCTCTCTATTGCTGAACTACCTTCCAGTTCACGGATATACCACATTTTATTTGTCTATTCACTAGTAGACAGGCTTTTTGGTAGTCACCACAAGGCTACTGTTATAATCCTGTCATCGGCAATTGTGTGGGCCGGTGAGAGTTGGTTGTGATTTACTGAGGGGAAAAGCCAGATTGGGAGCTGAGCACTAGGAGTCCATCTTGATACCTGTCAACATTGTCACAGAGATACAACACAAGACACGACCTGGAAAAAAAAATTAGAGCATGAAAAAAACAGAACCAGAAGAATGTGTTTTTGGAATATGCAGAAAAACTGAGGAGTGCTGATGTCTGCCCATGGGATAGAAAATGTGGATTTGGGATAATATTTTGTAGATCTTAAACCTTTGCTAAACTCAAGCCGGTTTATAAATCAAATTTACCTTTATGAATATGCCAATCCTACATATATTAGTCACTAGCCTAACTAAAGTGAATTATGTTTTAAGTATCAATAAATTTATATATACTTATACATAAACTTGTATTACTTTATAATTTATAATTACTTTAAAGTATATAGTATAGATATAAGTATATATAAGTATATTATATATATAGGTATATATGTATATTATGTAAGTACATTATATATATTTAGATATATAAATTTGTATTTCCATAACTTATATGAATAAGGTTTATAGAAACAACCTTATTATAAGATATAAATATAAATGCATTTAAATTTGTATCATATATAATATAAATATATAAATGCATATATTTATATCATATATAAACGTATTTATATTCATATAAACTATAAATATGCATATGTAAACATATTTTATTGCTTTAAAAATACAAAATGTGTCTCTGGAAAACTGTTGATATTTCAAATAAGCATGAGATTTAAAATAAAAAATGCTAATACATATTTGATGAAATATTAACTATTAGAGAACTTTTTTATACCATAATATAATGATCAAGACATTAAATGCATCTGTTGGGAATACAAATGTTTCAAATGTTTTCATACTAAATGGAACTCTTTCATAAACAATTATTAGATCAATTATAGCTTCCTTTATTTAAAAATAGCTTTAAAATTGAAATAAGCTAGAGGGTGGAGCAAGATGGCGGCCGAGTAACAGCTTCCTTGCAACTGGGCACAGTGAGACTGGGGAAAGAAAACTTCAGGCATCTCTGGCTGGGAGGATCTGCCCAGAAACATCACTTTGGGGACACAGGGAGACAGTGTGAGACCTCTGGACCCCCTGAGGAAGGCAAAAGCAGTGGAGATCTAGCAAGTGGTTGGGTGTGTTTGTTTGATCTAATCCTGCCAGCAGCTGTGAGTGCAGCAGCAGTGAGATTGCAAACTGTAAAGGCCTAACCTGTGAGCTGTTTGGGTTTCTTTTGGACTTGGCACTCGTTTGAACTGACTTGGGAGAACTTCGGCAAGAGTGTGGAGGTCTTTGAGTGTTGTCTGGGTCCCCAGACTGGTCCACCGAGCCAGACGGAGCCACCAGTGTTCAGTTGTAGGCTGTGTGGAGGCATTGTGGGAGAACTGCCCTGGCAAGCTCCACCCTCTGGGTCGCAGAACAAGCATCGGGCGGGAGCAAGTAATCTAGTGACTGAGCAGCCTAAAGGCGGGGACTGAGACGTCTTACAGTCTTAGCCCTCAGGGGCATAGGATGAGACCGGTTTGGGCACACTGGATAAGTGGATAGCTACCTAAGAAGTGATCCCAGTGACAAGTGCTTTCCTGGGAAAGCTTCTGCTTAGCCCAAGTTAGCAATTTAAAGTGCCTTCTAAGCAGGCTGAGGAGGATTTAAGCTCTCCATCCTGCAGGGTATGAGAAATCATTAGAGGCCTCTGGTCTCCATTTTGTACAGCTGTATCAACATTGTAATTAACATATCATACCCTAGAAGATCACCTCTTCCCAGACAATATCAGCAAGCTATATATACTGCTCTGTTTTTGGTTTTGTTTTGTGTTTTCTTGTTTGTTTTTGTTATTGTTGTTTTGTTTTTAATTTCAACATTTTCCTTAAAGATTTTTCTTTTCTTTTTTCTTTCTTTTATTTCTTCATTTTTCTAGTTTAAATATAATTTTCCATTGTTGCCTTTTTCAACAATTAGAA
>CAUYRH010148656.1:0-27821 GCA_963574655.1 Perodicticus potto | reverse complement strand
GGTAGTATGAACAGTTTAACAATGTTGCTTCTTCCGAGCCATGAGCATGGTATGTTTTTCCATTTGTTAGAATCTTCAGCTATTTATTTTCTCAGAGTTTCATAATTCTCTTTATAGAGATCTTTCACCAAGAGATGAACCTAGTCACTTATTGTCCTTTGATCTTTGATAAGCCTATCAAAAATATTCATTGGGGGAAAGATTCCCTATTTAACAAATAGGGTGCTGGGTGAAGTGGCTGGGAACCTATAGAAAACTGAAACTGGACCCTCATCTCTTACCATTAACAAAGATTGATTCACACTGGATAAAAGAAAGACTTAAGACATAAAATTATAAAAATATTAGAAGAGAGGGCAAGGAAAATGCTTGAAGAAATTAACCTGGGAGAATTTTTTATGAGGAGGACCCTCGCCGCAACTGAGGCAATGCCAAAAATATATTACTGGGATCTGATCAAACTAAAAAGCTTCTTCACCGTCAAGAGCACAGTAAGTAAAGCAAACAGACAGCCTTCAGAATGGCAGATGATATTGGCAGGTTATGCTTCTGAGAAAGGCCTGATAACCAGAATCCACAGAGAACTCAAACTAATCAATAAGAAAAGAACAGGGGTGATGCCTGTAGCTCAACAGAGTAGGGCGCTGGCCCCATATACCGGAGGTGGCAGGTTCAAACCCAGCCCCAGCCACAAACTGCAAAAAAAAAAAAAAAAGAAAAGAAAAGAACAGTGGTCTAACTTGCCCAACTTCACAAATGAGTTATGAGAGCTGACACCAGAGCTAAGGTTCAGGCTCTACGAACTTTACACTAATGTTCAGCTAATAGGCTCAGTGCAGTCTTAATTAGTTATTAAAAATAGACAAAGTTAGCATCTGTACCCAGATGGTCTTTTCTGGAGTCACTGTCAACAGGCCTATTAGGCAGTCAACACTGATTCAGGAAAAGTATACTTGCTGTTTCTGTTCTAATCAGTTTTGCCAAAATTGATGGTGGTATCCTCTGTCTCAGAGATTTATTGCCTCAAATACCTATCCACTTTCTCTCCAAAGTTATCTCTTTAACAAATGGTTGTTTAATTCCAATTATATTTAAGAGAGAAATAAGAAGCCTATTTAGATGCTACTTGGCTTTAACATCTCAGTGAATTGACAGGCTCTTATGTGTCTTATAAGAAGTCTCTAGTCCACAGGTTATATGGTTGTCAAAGAGTTTTGCTGACCTACCAACTTCAAAATGGTTAATACATTGAAGTTCACAAAGCAATCTGTTTTATAGCAAAGGACATCCATGCTAAGGATAGCATCTTGAAGGTTAGACTTTTGGGATGACAATGATTTTCTTGCTGAGGTTGCAAGACAAATTAAATTCTTTTGCCCACATCAAAGCAGGGAAATGAAGAGTTTGTGTTATCAGGGTAAACATACAAATTTCTAGTATCAGCTTGCTAAGGTAGGACTCACTGCTCTATAGTGTAGTGTGCTAATAACTACCACTACTTTATTCTGAATTTCAGTTTGCTCATCTCTAAAATGGAAGTGGTAATGGGACCTTCCTTGCAAGGCCGAAAGGATGGCTAAAGGTAAAATAGAGGAGAAATGTGAATACTTGTATTCCCCTCTCCCTTCATGCCTTTTAAGTAAATGTGAAATTCTTAGCTCAGTGACTGGCACATAGTAAGTGCTTCACAAGAACTGAGTGTTACTATTATTACTCGTTTACGATTAATAATTCCTTTCATCAAATAGAGTAAGTCTTCTTTGTTCTTCATAAATATTTACAAAGTGTTCTTCTCTCAGGCCTGAATGAGTAATCCCTTCCAGTTTACTAATATCGAGAATCTATTTGTGATTCATTGAGATGAGAAAAGAAGTGAAGGATGGAAGGGAGAACCAGCCACCACGCTATCTTATGTATAGCAGGTTTCCCAACCTCAGCACTATTGACATTTTCCCCTGAATAAGTGTTTGTTTTAGGGGGCTGGTATGTGTTGAAGAATGTTTATCAGTATCCCTTGGGCTGTACTCACTGTTAGATGCCAGTGTCAAACCACACCTCCCACTACTAGTTGTGACATCCAAAAATGTCTCTAGATGTTGCCAAATGTGCCCTGGAGGACAAAAGTGCCCCCAGTTGAAGACCATTGATCACATAGTACCTTCGCCCGTGATGGGGACATGTGTGTTCATGGGGTAGCTAGTAACAGGTCCAGGCAGGAGTGGGAAATTATTTTTCTGTAAAGGGCCAAATGGTAAGTATTTTAGGCATTATCTCAGTCACAACTACTCAGTTTTACCATTGCAGCTTGAAAGCAGCCATAGGCAATGGGTAAATAAACATGTTCCAATGAAACTTCATTTATGGCCACTGAAATTTGAATTTTATATGATTTTCATGTATTCCTGAGAATTCTTAAAAAAAATTTTTCAACCGTTTAAAAATCTTAAAACCATAACTGGGATCATATAAAAACAGACTGGTGGGCTAGATTTAGCCCATGGGCCATAGTTTGCTGACCCCTGGGCTAAGAAACACCTGAAGCCATAACTTCCCATTTATCCCTGGGATCAACATGGGCTAAACATAGTACTTTTCCTGATAGAATCAACTTCAAATACAAATTTGGGAATACATGTATTTATTATTAAATAAATATTGCTATATTTTGGAGTAGGACCCAAACCCACAATTTTTAAGACAAAACATAGTATTTTACAGTAATATCTTGCTTCCTGTGGGCTGCTTGGAACTATGCTTCAAATTCCCTTCCATCATTGTCCTTTGCTTTTAGGCTGCCTTGGTGGAAAAATTTGAGAAATTGTTATCATGGGTAAGAAATTAAGAACCCTTTGGACTACTTATAACTGACACATTAGGTGGTGTCGAATAAGACACCTCAAAATATTCTAAATGGTTGTCTAGTATATTTAATTTAGACAATGTTTGTATAATATGTGACTTTTTAATCCAAGGTTGTTCCCATAAGTCCTTTTCAAATTTTTTAAGTGTCTTTGTCACACACTTGGGATCTAAGTTCTATTCAGTTGTTCTGTCAACCAAGCAGCGTATGTAACTACTCAACATGAAGGGTACTCAGGAGATTAGTAAATGATCCAGGCCCCACTCTCAGAAAGCTGAGACTCTGGTGGGGATGTTGGGTCCTACTCATGTGAGAAAGCCACCAACAAGTACACCATCAAGAAAGGCATAGTGGAAAGGAATAGTGGCAGAAGGAGCAATAGGCTGACAAATAGGAAGCTTCTTTTCTTGCATCTCCTATGCATTCATCCTGTATGAGAAAGTTATTTCACCTTTTCAATAAGTTTTCTCTTCTGCCCAGTGTGTTTTTTTGAGAAGAGTTCCATGCTGAGCTGGGAAGAGTGCCACAATAGATTAGAACTATTTGCCATGATAGGAAATCAGGGAGTGGTGACACAAATGCCAGGCAATTGACATGTTTAGTCTTAATCCGCACATCCCTCCTGGCTGGAAATGCCTATGGTTATGTTATTCTGATTGCATGGCTTCATGGTACCAATCAGATCCAGATAAGGATTATTGTGGGATATACACATTAGGCGAAGATTACATGGTAGAGGTGAGTGAGCAGGTAGGGCTTTGAAGAGAATGTTTCTGCTTCAAAGCTGGGTTCCAGCAGAGCACATTTTGCGTTACTTGGTTTTGGCTGGCTCTAGGCTGTGCCCTTTCTATTGTGGCATTGACATATGGGAAGAGGAAGGGATGCAGGAAGGGAAGAGGAGGGGATGCGGGAAATGTTGTATCTCTGCCATTCTCCAGGGCCCTCGTGCAATGGAAGGTCTTCTTAATGAGCCCATCCCAAAAAGTCTGGCCTTTCAGATAAACAAATAAGCATCAGCAGGAGATGCTCACAAGAGGCCTGGAAAAAAACGAGGCCATGTTGAGTGACAACCCGAATAAAGGAGGTCTGAAGTTAGTGGCTAATGAGCACATTTCCTCATCCTGGTTTCTTGGCCAGGACATGGATTGTCAAAGTGCCAGGATGTGTTTGTCTTATTTATATAGGAAGAAAAGCCTTTCTGGCCCCTATCCCAGTACTGACTTTTATTTACTTATTTATTTTTACAATGGGGGTAAGGGACTGCCTAGAGGACATTTGCAAGGTGAAGAGAATCTAAAGCTCATTTTAACATAATTCAATTTTCTTATCTTTCTAATGATGTATATCAGTTGTCTCACTGGGGACATGGAGATAAAAATACAACCCGCCTCCTGGAATTGTTAGGAGGATTAAATGGGATTGTTCTCAGAAAGCACTTAGCACAGCCTCCAGTATGTAGTCAGCATCTGATACATGCTGGTTGCAATCATTATCACTAGTAATAATACCATCATCATCATCTTTTTCCTGCATGGAAAAACACTGAAAAGAGAGTCTGGAGATGGGTGATCTAGGCCCAGTTCTGCCATCAACTGCCTGTGGGATTTTAGGCAAGTCATCTCCATGTCAACTGAGAGTATTAGACTGCAGTTTCTATTCATTTAGTGAACATACTTTGAGGACCTACCAAGTGCCAGGCTGTGTCCTGGGCAGCAATCATATTCAGGTGAATAGGACACATTTTCTGCACTCAAGAGATTCTAGGGGCGACAGAAGAGACAGACAGATTGCACATGTGATAGTATAGCAGGAGAATTGCTGTTCCTGCAGCAATGCATGCCAAATGCTTTTGTGTCCTGAGCCAGGAGTTAGCAAGACTAAAAGACTGTCCCAGTCTGACTTTATCCAAGAGATAAGCTGGATGATTCAGGAAAGAAGTCACCTAGTTCATGGGGAGCCTAAAACCAAGGTCCCCTCTTTCTAAGGGGACCAAGCTATCTTAAAATAAAAGCTTCAAAAAGAAGAAATGACACACAGAAAGGTGACATAGTGATAATTAAGTAACTGGAGTTTGGAAACAAGAGACCATCACTTGAGTTTCAGTGCTGTTATTTTGGTAGGTTGGTAATTTGGGGTCAATTTAATCTCTTTGAACCTCAGTTAGCTCAGGGAAGGGCATTATTTTTATTTTATTTTTTTTATTATAGTGACACCTGCTTGACATGATTGCCATGTGGAGAGAGGGAGGCTGTTTATTTTAAGGTCTTGGTAAACTGTAACATATGAAGTATAGGTTGTGCTTGTTTCTGTTGTTATCCTTAATAATAATAACAACCTGTATACTTTGCTGTGTTATTTTAAAAAAAGTCAGTGGTCAATAATTGAATTTGGGTGTTAAAAGAAATGTTTTTTTTCTTTCAACAATTAATATCTTTTTCAGAATAGGCCAAACATAAGCCTCTTTTCAATGGTAATACTAAACAACTCTGAGTTTCCCTGGCTTGTGTGTGAAAGACAGGAGGAAGGGAGGGAGGAGAAGAGGGAGATTGTCTATTTATCCTTATCGCTAATTAGAGAAATAATTCCAGGTAAGAGTCTTATGGCCTGGTTTCTGATTAACTAAAGTTATGTCATACTGATGTAATCAAAACCCCTGAAGTGAGTGATTGATTATCTATGGGTAGAATGCAAGATTAAACAACTATAGAAAATAAAAGCTTTTGTTTGAGGCAAACAAAAAAAGCAGGAGAGATATTAAACAGGAGAAATATAACAAAGATGGGAGTGAGAGAAGAAGCAAGAGTTCTAATTCTTATAGAGAGGAGACCTTGAATAAATTTCTTTCCTCTAACTTGTCCTCAGTTTCCCATAAAGAGCAACTAAGGCTTAGTGTAGACCAGGGGCGTCTGACCTTTTTTTTTTTTCCTCTCTGCTGCACATTGGAAGAACAAGAGTAGTCTTGAGGCTCGGCGCCTGTGGATCAAGCAGCTAAGGCGCCAGCCACATACACCTGAGCTGGCAGGTTCAAATCCAGCCCGGGCCCACCAAAACAACAATGACGGCTGCAACCACAAAATAGCCAGGTATTGTGGCAGGCGCCTGTAGTCCCAGCTACTTGGGAGGTGGAGACAGGAGAATCGCTTGAGCCCACGAGTTGGAGGTTGCCATGAGCTGTGATGCCACGGCACGCTACCCAGGGTGACAGCTTGAGGCTCTCTCTCAAAAAAAAAAAAAAAAAAAATAGTCTTGAGCCACACTAAATGCACAAACACTGATGAAAGCTGAATAGCAAAAAGAGAAAAAACAACAACAAAAACGAAAGGTCCATACCTACTTTTAATGATATCCAACACTGCAGAAAAGCAAAAAAAAAAAAAAAAAAAAAAAAAAACTTCACAAAATCAGCGTGCAGCCCATGGGCCACAGGTTAGCCACCCCTGGTGTAGACAATCCCTACGGTCCCGTTTAGGCTTGCCAGACCAAAAGATTTCTGTGTGTACTGTACTGAAGCAGTTAGAGAGAGAGAGAGAACATGCTCAAATGCCTGACTCATAAAACCCACTAGTTCGAATTAAATAGAGAATTCACATTGATTTAGAGCTGGCAATTTCAGACTTCTAAATCATAGGGAAACTCCATTTAATCCTAGATGGTCCCTTGGGTCCTATCTTCCTCAGCTCAGTAGTGCTAAGCACAGAGCCCTCGTGGAATTGAGAGACACAGAGAGAAAGAGAGAGAGAGAGACAGAGTGAATGAAAGAAGAGGAAGAACCACATACTTGCATTAACTAGAGAGTTGCCCCTCACCTGCCATCCCAGTTATTGGCAAAAGTATCAAGAAAACCTTGGCCAGATCTTAAGCGTCAGTTGCCTACCTGCTTAACACTTTATGGTCTGAGATTAGGTCCCTAATGGAGATCAAATTCAGTGATCTTATACAGGGAAACAAATAACTTGTACTCTGTTTAGTAATATGGTTTGCCATTTTTAGGACCCTCAAAGGGTAAGGAATTCAAAAGACCCAAAATCCAACACTTCAGATTTTGAAAATTTACCCACTGGAAGCTGGGGAGGTGCTAAAGACTGTGAAGTCACTGCACTTCAGTGAGGAAGGGTTCTTCCAAACTCTGCCGTGCTACAAAGTAGAGATTGAGAGCTAGAGAGGGGCTGGAGCCTTCCCAGTGTCACCTGGGAGTCTTGGCAGAGCTGGAGTAGGACTCCCAACTAGAACTAGAACTCCAAATAGAACTAGAATTCCGCTGACTCCCAGTCCAGTATGATCAAGGCTCCTGTGTCTTCTCCCATGACCTAGGCCCAGGGACTCCTGGATCTTCCCAAGAGAGTGCTAGGGGCACAGTGTTTTCTGATTGTTTGCAGTGCAATGTCAGAACTGAGGTTAGGAATCTCCCTGAGAAGTGAGAACCACCAACCTACCACACTGATGACTAGACAAGGGGGTGATAGACTGGGGAGCTTTGTGTGGCTTTGTGTTCAGCATGTCTTCATACACACCTCTCATACATGGGAAAGAATGATATTCATCCTGAGATCCAGCACTGGTACCCAATTTAAATCAGGCCAACATGTTGGTTAAGATGCAAAGACACAGGTAGTTACCCTCTCACAAGGAGTAGAGACATGCAGGCAGTTACCCTCTCCCTGGGAGTCTGAGCATGTTTCTAACTCCTCTTCTACCAGCTGCTCATCACCGGTTTTTGATCTACCATTTAAGTCCTGTGGGGCTTGGTTTTACCCTCCTTAAGTCAGGAATGATGATGACGGTATCTGAAGAACAGAGTTACCTTGAATTAAATGAGCAAAACAGAACAAAAGACATGGAATTAAGTACAAGGTAAGTAAGAGAAGTTAGAGCACAGGAAAAAACACAAGTACGTATTCTGGGGAGATTAGGAAGTGCTTTGTAGGGGAGGATGGGAAGCAGCAGAGCGTTAAGAATAGGATGGACTTGTACACGGACAGAGGAGATGAGAACAGGCTGGAGAGAAGGTGAAGGCTTGAGCAAGTGTCCAGAGACAGTTTCTGATGTTCTCACTCCACTTCTGTTTTTAATAATATTCCAATTCTTGATACCTTACTTTGACAGTGTTTTCTTTTTTGATTTCCTGAATTATTTCTCTGGGAAGGTGTAAGGGAATACTTGTAGAAATAAGTTACATCACAGAAACTTTTCTTCTCTTATATTAAAATTCATTTTAAGGATATACTGTAAATGTATTTACATATATGTATACATATGGTTATTAAAAAATTAAAAGCTGTTTCCAAATAGTTCCCTCAATGAGCAGACTTAGGCTTTGATTATATTATGCTCCCTTCCTCTTTGCTCTTCACTTGCTAAATTGTACTAATGACCGCAATCCCTTCTGTGTGTTTTGGACTTTACAGTTTGTAAGAGATTTATTTCTGTTGTCTTTGATCCTGACAGTGAGTCCATGCAGTAATTTAGGTTATGATTGTTGTACTCTTTATACAAATGAGGTGCTTGGGCTTTAGAGAGGTCCCTAACAGTTGGCCAGATTTCTTGACACAGAGTAGACTTTCAATAAAGACTGGAGAGATGGATGGATAGATGCATGAGAAAATGGATGGATTGAGGTGTAGACAGGAGGGTGAATGGATGGATGAGTGGGAGGGAGACAAGGGCACTGAGTGGATTGACAGCTTTTCTAAGTACCGACCATATTTTATCATTTTTTCATAGTGGTAATTCTAGCTTCAGCAGAGACTCCCAAGGCACAGAAAGCAGGCATGCCCTGCAGTCATTTAACTCAGGGCTTCCCTGGAGCCTGTCAAACAGAGATGGGCACTAACGTTCTGTGGCATAATTCCGTGATATAGTAAAATCTGATAAATCCATGAAGCAAAGTCCTCAATCATCAAGGTTTATATAAGAACCAATCCTCTTTTGTACTATGTGTGAGATAATGTGTTTGGAGTTTCTACTTCATTTGGAGAAAAATAGGGTTCTTGCCCATTTTTAAACTGAGATGTGGAGTTCAGATTATAAATGCTTGAATTGCAGGGAGCTCATGCAAAACGAAGGGAAGGATCAAGAAATTAGGAGTCAGATGATGCAGGTTCAAGAACCAAGTCAAAAATTTGTAAACTGCATAGGGTGGCGCCTGTGGCTCAGTGATTAGGGCACTGGCCCCATATGGTGAAGGTGGCAGGTTCAAACCCAGCCCCAGCCAAAAACTGCAAAACAAAAAAATTTGTAAACTGCGCTTATTTCCTCATTCATTATATATTGATTTCTCACTCTGTGGCAGGCCTTCCCAGATATTGGGAACACAGTTATAAAAAAGTGAGACAAGATGTGTGCCTTCATGGACCTTTCTTCTAGTGGGGTAAGAGAGGAAAATTAAATAATTGACTAAATAAATGTGATAATTGTATGGCAAAGATTTTTTGAAGAAAATAAAATATGCCGAGAAAAGATTATATGAGGGTACTTTTTAAAATAGTGGGTCAGTGAAGGCCCTCTCTGAGTGGGGATATTTAAGGCTAGACATACAGGCGGGGAAGATACCAGCTCTACAACACAATTTGGAGAAGAATATTCTACACAGAGGGAATAATATGTGCAACGGTTTGAGGAATGGAGGGACAAGAGTATCCGGAGTGTTTTAAGCAAAGGAGAGAGTGACGGGAGATTAGGATGAGATCACAGAGAAGGTTCCAAGGTAGGCAGAGTCAGACAGGCCATGGAAAGAAGTTTGGATTTTATTTTAAGTGCAAGAGATGCCGCTGGAAGGTTATAGGATGGGATGGGATTTAATCTGTTTTAAGAATTTGACAATCACTTCTAGAATCCGGCCCAATCACTGAACTTTCCTGTGCCTTTCTTTTCTCTCCTGAAAACAGGGATGAAGCTATTGATTTGATTTCGTGTTTTTCCAAGAGGGTGTTTAATAACATTCATCATAATGCATTGCTCCCAGTAACGTTTGAGAAATACTTAATTGAATCAAATTGTTCCATAATAATATAAAAGTGCTTCATAAACTGTAAAGTGTCATGCGTTTGTAAGGTATTATTGATAATCATCATTTACCCAAAGCTCTGCTCCTTTCACAGGAGTTTAAATTACAAATAATTCAATGATACAATCAAAATAGCCAAATATATCCCATCCAGTTTACGCACAGCATACTCAGAGAAGAATGAGACTGGAATGAACTTGAAGATTCAACTTGTTTGTGTGGAACAGATGAGGTAATAGGCTATTAAAGGCTCTGAAAAGCCTATCCCAATTAAAGGTACTTTATTATGTATGTTCACTTGTTTATTGAAGTTTGCATTTGATTTTCTTTGTTCCATGGCAACAACTTGTTCTCTGTTTTTGGCCTGGGAAACATCAACTAGACTCAAGTGTGTTATTTATTCCTAAGAAATAAAAATATCTGGAGAGGATGTGATGAGTGAGTCTGAGAGTCAAGTCAGAGAGTTTCTGGCTAGAACTGGACACTTCTTTACCTCTCTTCCTGAAGTAGGTAGAAGCTTGTCCTCATTAGTCATAGCCCCCCCCATTACCTATAAAAGAGTAATGAAAAGTAATACTAATGATTGTGACAATATGAATAACAAATGGTTAGTAACGCACACACATACACACACGTGGGTATGTATTTATAGCCCTTTGCTACTTTTCTCAGAGCATTTTCCCCCATCTATTGTTTTAATTTAGCTCACATTCACGCACAGAGGCAGAGTGGGAGTGTTCTAATTGGAGAAATGGCCATGAAGTGCTTAAGTGGTTTGCTTCAAGGTCACACTGTGAGCGGTAGAGGAGGTGAAACCAGGTCACAGAGCTCCTGAGTCCTGTGCCAGCACTCGGTGTCAAGACCCCTCAGGTCCCGGGGTGGGTGATAGGGGCTTAGGAACGAAAACTGGGATCTGAATCTCAGATTAAGTGATTAGAAACAGGAGAATTTTGAGGCTACAGGAAACATTTGATCCTTGTAGTTTAGCCTTTGTCTTCCATTCTATATATAGGGAAACTGGGAACCAAGAGTAGGAGCCCAATTGGGCAGGTGACCTCTCTACCACCTGCTATAGTACCTACAGATGCTCCTGCCACCTGCCTTTTAATGTCATGCATAGCTGGAGACTGGATTGGATGAAGAAGACATAATAGACATCAAGGCAATTCTCAGTCAGTACCTTTCCAGAGAGGAAAACATACTAGGTAGCTAATTGAGAGTAATTTTTTTGCAGTGGAAAGAAAGTCTTTGTGACCTCGGGTCTGACCTTGGGGCTGCCATGCCTTTGCCCAAAGCCTCTGCTGCTCTCCCCTTACAAATTTACACAAGGTGAATCTTTGAGTCTATTCCTGCTTCAGTATCCTCTGAGTCTACCATGCATGGGTTGGATGAGATATATTTGACCATTTCGATATACATTGAATTATTTGTAATTTAAAAGGGGCTTACATTTTGACCAATGGAATATCTTATTTTTTTTTCCTGTTCCAGACATGGACAATCTATATGGCGGGAAAAAAGACAACCCCACCTCTGATTTTCCTGGCACCACCTTTTCCTATACTCTTATCTTCCACTCCAATATCTGAGAAAGTCCTTGTCAGAGAACTTTCTCTGATCCTCCCTGGAAAATTATCTCCAAAATGTTAAAAAGCTTAATAATCAACAAAGCAGATATGCTGAGGGCTTACTAGGCAACAGGCATTATGAAACTAGCCATGAAAAATGCATGCGTTTACAGAAAGTGTTGGACACAGGGCCCAACACCTGATGAGTACCCATTAAATTCTATTTCTTGCTGTGTCATCACATCAAAAGTGGTAATTTAGTAGTAGAAATGGTTTTATTTCACCTAACCCTTACAACAACTAAAGAAGGTAGACACTATTAGTTCCCACAATTTATAGATGAGGAAACTAGAACCAAGAGGTGTTACATAACAGTCTGAATTCTCACAGCCAGTCCTTATGCCCAGATGTACTGAGTGCCCATTCGTTAGACCACAAGACTGGTTTCATTGACCTTCTGTACCACTTAGCAGCTCTACATTATCTTCTCCAATTTCAGCCTAAAAATGATATAGCCTAGAGGCAGCCAGGTTCAGCGGGATGACCACGAGTCCTGAGGTGGGAAACTCTTGCCCAAATGTGAGCCTTGCGACTTTAATCAAGTGTGTCTGCCCAGGGGGCAAACTTCTCTCCTGTTGAAATGGTTAAAAATGCCCTTCCAGCCCATATCTATAATGAATGTGAGGTTCCAGTGGGATAATGGATGAGAAGACACTTGGTATTTTTAATGCTCCACTCAGATGCAGGATGCTTATTACACTCTGGTGCCAGTTTCTTGGGGGGGGGGGTCTGCTGCAGAGAAGCTAGTTCAGGCTGCAACATTTCATTAGAAGTTGAAATTTGGATTCAGGGAGAGGCAAGGAGGGGTTGAGAGCTGCTTTCCACTGCTAGGAGCCTGTTGCTATCTGTATTCAGAGAGGCTTCCTGGTACCTTGGCAGTGCTGCTCGGTGGGATGCCTCTGACTTTGATGTTACGCGTGTCAACATTCTAATAGGGCAGCAGCCAAGATCAGGTGTGAGTTTGGAAAGACATCTTATGACAGGTTTTGCCTAAAGATGTTTCAACAGATAACCCTTTAGAAATAACAAACATAGTTTATGCATTTCACAGGGAACCCGGGGGCTTAGGTAGCAGCTCAGTTCGAAATTTGGCATGCAGACGGCTTCCTCCTCTCCCTCTTTCTCCCCTCCCTGCACATCTATGAAATATTATCACTTGTCACAGCAGCCCAGGATTGTGTTAGTTACATTGATGTTCTGTCCACACTGACAGCAATGGTGGAAGGGCAAGAGGCCATTTCCTTCTAGATCGTTCACATTGGAAGAACCTTAGAAATGTACTCCTCTCTCTTAAAATGTAAATTACATCACTTCATTCTCCTGTTAAAAATTCTTTCATGAATTCCCATCATGCTTAGAATAAAATCCACATACCCAGCATGACCTGGATGGTCACCTGATCTGACCTCTGCTGACCTCTCTGACCTCCCCACCCACCCAGGTCCCTGGCTTACTGTGCCTGAGCCACTTTGGCCTTTCCCTGCCCAAATATGCCGAACTTTCTCTTCCCCTTGTGCCTGTGCACCTACAACTCCTCCTGCTGGCACCTCTCTGCCCTCAGGTCTCTCATGGCTGACTTCTTCCCAGTGCTGAGTCTCAGCTTGGCCCAGCTGGCCCTCCCTCCTTGACCCTCACTCCCATCCCACAGTACACCTCCATTACAATGCCCATGAGAGTAGGGATCCTTTATTTCTTATTGAATCTCTAGCACAGAAGAATAAGGGGGATACTGCAGCACAGAATAAATCTATAGCCCAGTGAGTCCTTGGATGGATGAATGGATCATCTCCTTTTACAGATAAAAAAGGTGGCACCAGAGCAGAGTAGCCAGTACCATGTTCCTGTTTTGTTTTGTTTTGTTTTGTTTTTCTTATGGTCTTATGTGAGCATCTTTGGCCCATGCTGGGGCAAATTACAACTTCCAAAGGTTCTTGGTGTGATGTTCATAGAGCCCTTGAAAGTCAGAAGATGGAAATTAGAGTGTCTGGAGCCCTGTGAAACTGTGGGCAAATGCCCTTGGAGAAGGCTTATAGCTTTTATTAGTACCTCAAAGGGATCTTCCATCCATGGGTAGCTCAAATCACCTTCTCCTTTTAATTAGTTTAGTTTCAGGGATATGAAGAAAGCCTAGAGAGGGTGTAGACTGTGTGTCTCAGCACCACCTTGAAGACCTTCCTCTTTCTCCACTGTCAGCCTGATTCCATGTTCTGCCGCTGGATACAGAGAAAGCTCCCTTTTCTATCACCAGAGAAACTCTTTCCTATATTCATTATTTCTATGATGAATCTCCAGTGGCAGAAGCTAGAGTCAGATTTCTGTATGAATCCAAAAATTCCAGAGTTGGGAGAACACTTACTTCAGTGCTTACAAGCCAAGGTGTACATCAGAGTTTTCTGGGAAGCTTTTTGCAACTATGTGTTTCCAGGCTCATGCTCTAAGGTTTTTATTCAGTTCCTTTAGAAATGGGGTTGTATTCATTTCCTACAGCTTCTGCAACACAGTATCACAGATAGGGATGGCTTTAAACAATAGAAATTCATTGTCTCATAGCTCTGGAGGCTAGAAGTCTGAAATTAAGATGTTGGTGGAACCATTATGTCTCCAAAACCCGTAGATGGGCACGTTTCCTCGACTTTTCCTAACTCCTGGTGGTCACCATCCATCCCTTGTGATGTTTGACTTGGAATAGTCAAGTGATGGCCTCTGTCATCACAGGGCATTTTCCCCTCAGGTGTCTTTGTGTCTTCTCTTTCTGGAAAGACACCAGCTGTATTGTATTAAGGGTCACTTTAATTTGGCCTCATCCCAACTGTTTGTATCTGCAATGACCATATTTCCAAATAAGGTCGCATTCTGACGTACTAGGGGTTAGAACTTTGTTTTGGAGGGATACAATCTCATCCATGACATGGGGCATTGGAATCTACCATTGATTCTGACTGAGAAACATTGCTCATTTATATCCCTTCATTGAAAATAGGGGAGACTGAGGCCCAGGAAAAGGACAAGCCCAGGATCACTCAGAGAGACTCAGGGATAGCGTTAGGCTAGGAAGCCAAGTATCATCATTTCCCTCAACATAGTTCCCAATGAGCCAAACCCGTCATCTAGAGCTGGTGATGTTCTCACTGGTCTGCAAAGGCCAGCATTTCAGCAGGTATTTTTAGTTGCCCAAATCTGCCCCTAGGGACCACTTACCTCTCCAGTGTTATCTAGAGGGGCATCTTTTGGTCTAGTCACCTGCCTCCATCCCAACGGATATGGTTTGGGGGCAAGTAGGACTATCTCAGCAGTCATGATCATCCATCTGTTTCCTCGCAGTTATACCCGTGTTGCTCCAAATTTGGGTTGGTAACTGGTATTTGGATGAAGATCTGTACTGTGTGTATGGGCAGACCTCCTTCCTCAGCCACGCTTACTCAGAACAGTGCCATATGGTATGTGTTAACATGGTCCTCTCTCTTGGATTAGAATGTGGGTGGGTTCTTAGGAAAAGAAGTTAACATCTGGAAAGACAACCCAATCCTTGCACACAACATTTGAGATATTACTCAGTGGAAATGCTGGCTGTCATACCCAATTTGCTTCTGCTCCCACTTGATTTTTATGCTGGAAGTCTGGATGATCTGTTGATCCCTGTTTTAGCTAGTTCCCTTGCAGCAGATGCATTTAAAGCCATAGAACCCAAAGTAAGTAAATCTAAAGTGTTTAATCTATTTTTAATCAGCTAGTTGCCAAAATGATAGAGCTCTAGGTGGGGCCTTGAGGAAGACATCAATATTTATAGCCTCGTTAGTGAGTGCATATTTTTCTCTCTCCTTCCCCCACCACTTCCCTTAAGATGAGAACAGAAATATGAAGACTGTTATGTTTTATGCCATTGTACAAGGCAGAAATGTCATGTTTTGAAATGAGATGACTACAAAGTGGTATTGCATGTTTGTTTGAGATTATTGGCTGTTAGGGCTGTGGTAACCTCTGCCAGGTTGGATAAGCACAACCAGCCTGCAATTCATAATACAGCAGGAGAGTTTAGGGAACAGAAGGGACCTGGGAAAACATTTTCTCAAATAATTTATTTTTCTGATGAGGCAACTGAGGCTCAGAGAGAGAAAGGGGCTTCTATGTGACCATCCATTTATTTAATCACTCAACAAACCTTAACTGGATACCTCCTGTATGTCTGACAGTGCATGAACTTCCAAGGACACTGAGGTCCGTATTAACAGGAATAGGTAATGTTTCTGAAGCACTTCCTAGGTTCTGGGTACATGCTAAGTCCTTCAAATAGTCTCAGTTGCTGAAAACCCTCCAACAGCTTCCAGCAGCACTTGAAATAATGCAGGTGCCTTACCTAGGAGCCTCTATGTGACCGTGCTCTGACTTGCCTGTCTGACCTGGTCTCATCTCATTCTCCCCCTCGTTTCTTGTACCCAACCTCAGTAGCTTTTGTTGTTATTGTTCCTGGAATATATATACCAGGCTATTGTTCTTAGGCATTTGAATCAGCTGTCTGCTCTGACTGGCTCACTTTTCCCTTCATTACTTCTGGTATTCACATTTCAGGTCTCAGTACAAACTTCACATTTTCAGAGATTTCTTGAAAATGAGTTGCCCTACTCTCACCTCCTAAGTCACTGTCTCTTAATAAACCCATTTTAGTGTCATCCTACACAGTGATGTGCTGGTAAGGGCTTAACACCAGGGTTTGTTGGGAGGTGGGGGATGGGAAGTGTGTTGATCTGTAGCATTTGCCAATTCCCATGGTGTAAATACCTCCACTATTGTGCTTTAATAAATCAAGCTATGAACATAATATTGCTGAATGATAAGTTGGGAAGAGGTATACAAGTTCACCCTTGTGAAACTGTACAGGCCAGGTCTGGAGTGCTTATTCTTGTCTACAGTTATTGTGTTCATTGGTTTACCTGTAGTTCGTTTTCCCTCCTATGTGATGCAAGCTCCAAAAGAAGAGGAAACTTTTCTGTATTGTTTATGGTTGTATGCATATACTTAGCACTTAGAACAAGGCCAGCAATATATTAGCAACTTAATAAATAAGTGAAGGGATTATGAAGGAATGAATAAATGAGCATACTCACAATAACTATTTTAGGTAGGGGCTACTATTACCTTCATTTGCAAAATAAGGAAAGTAAAATTCAGAGAGAGATTAAGTAACTTGTCAAAGTTTACACAGTTAGCATGGGAATTGCTAGGATATGAGCCCAGGAAGTTTGTCCCCAAAGCCTCTGTTTTAAATTCCAAACTATATGAATTTGACAATATCCCTCCTCTCAAAGACCTCACAGTCTAGAAAAGAAAAAGATACTTGAACAAAAGGAATATTGTACCCATGACAAACATGTGCATCATATACACTGAAGGACCTAGGTAAGTGAGTGCCAAGGAGTGGCCTGGTGGCTGGTGACACAGGAAATATTTGATCAAGCCTTGGAGGATATCATCACAGTGCTTTTTCCACCATGCCAAGCTGATTCTCAGCTAAAGCAATTGACACTGTGAAATTTCTCATGGAGTAGGAACAGAATCAGGCTTCACTTAAATGTAAGGAAAACCACAGAAGCATTACTAAGATGGCCTAGGGTTGGCTGGATATTTCTGTGCACGAGGAGTCTGATAATCCACCTGAGGCACGTTTCCAGGCAGGAACTTAGCCGACCTGACTGCCGACCTTGTAACCTCCCCCCTAAGGACTTGTTAAACTCTGGATTGAATTTCTCTCCCATTTCTGCCTCTGATTCTTTGCCTTTTGCATCAGAATTTCAGCTGGTTACTCACCTAGAGTGGTAGTGAGTAGAATGTGTACAATTGTAGGCTGTTTAATTGTTCTCGCAGTCAGGCTTGAGAAATAGCAGAGCCATCACTGACAACAGCCTAAACTTGGCATTCCCTCCCCCTCCTGCTCTCACCCCAACCTCAAATCAGTCACTGGGTCCTTTTGTCCAGTCTTGCATTACACCTTTTTTTTTTTCATTTCCACTGCTATTATTCTGGTTCAGGATTCATCTACTCATCCGCTCACTCATTACACAAATGTTGGGTTTCTGCCATGTGGTGTGCAACATGCTAGGCTCAGGGAATATGATGCTGCGTAGAAGCAGACATGGCTCCTGCCCCCAGAGCAGACTCATAGCGGGGCAAACTCTAGTGGGTGCAAACGGCTGTTAATCAAATAACCACCTGAATAAATGGATAATTTCAATGGTGACAGGAGCTACAAAGGACAGGAGGACATGGTACTGTGAGACTTTCTAACAGGGCATTTGACATAAGTGGGAACACTGGGAAAGACTTCCCAAGTGTGGTTATATTTACGCAAAATCTGAGGTTTTGAAGGATGAGGACACTTTGAGGTATCGAAAAAAGGAAAAGTTATTCCTTCCAATTGGAGAAACATGTATAAATATTATTCAATGGAAGAAAACTTAAACCCTACCAGCAGAGTGAAAGTAGGCTTGTTTGAATGGGGATGGAACATACCGAGAATGGTGTGAGAATGAGGCTGGAGAAATACAGAGAAGCTGCACTGGAACACTGAAGAGGAATGTTGGTCTGTGTAGATGCTTCATGGAGTCAATCTCTGTACTCCCTCTACGTCTCCCCTCCTGGCCCATCTCAGGCACTCCTTGCCAAGTTGCTCTTTATATGGCATGGGGTTGGTGTGTGCATGTGTGTGCTTATGAGTTTATTTTCTCCTTACTCCCCAGAGCAGCAGTTGTTTACCTGCTCTGCAGTGTGAAGCCTAAACCCACTGGCATCAGGGCCTTCTGTAATCCACAGCAATCAGACTTTCAGCTGTCACTTCCCATTGATGAGAAAACATACAACATAATGGGAGCAGGAGCTTTGGAGTCAAACACTTGATGTAAATATGTTGCTTCCACATTCTACCTTTGTGGCCCATGACGGATTGCTTAATCTTACTGAACCTGCATTTTTTTTTTACCTGTAAAATGGGATCATAGTGTAAGATTTACATCTGATAATTAAAGCTTTGCGCATAATCCAGGACATACAGAAAGTACTGATTAAATAATAACCAATTAGACTACACAGTGTTCTGGCCATCTTCCATTCCCACCAAGTATTTCCTAGCCAGTTGCACTATTTTTCTTGCTTAGAGCAGCTTCTTCCACATCTATCCAAAAATATGTAGCCCTTTGATCATCAGATCAATATATGTCACCTGAAATTCCAACGTCTCTATCCTGGCCCTCCCTCCACCACCAGCCTTATAGAACAGATCCTTTACCTAAAAGGCTAGAACAGAACAGATGTTCAGGTATTTTTCCTTGTATTTTTTGTTTGTTTGTTTTTTGAAGTCATCATCTTTTAGCTCTGTGTGTGTGTGGGTGTTCCTCATTATTCTTTCTTATTTTTGGCTTCTTCAGGTCAGACACCACATCTTAGATGCGCTTGACTACCCTCATTACACCTAGTACGATCCACGCACATTGCTCTGAATAAATATTCCTAGGACGAATGAAAATAAGTAAAGAAGTGCAAAACAAAGTAAATTTGTATAGTGGGGAAAAAAGAAAACTAATCAAAATATCTTGGAAGTTGAATTCTATCCTTCTCTTTAAGTTTGTTTATTTATTTATGAGCTACAGAGTATGCTGCCTCCCATCTATTTAGTCTCACAAGTATGTGAACATCATTCACATAACTTTCATGAAGTACTTTGTATTGCCTGGAGTTAAGATGGTATAGAAATTTAAAATGTTACATGTTATCCCTCCAGGAAAAAAAGAGGAAGCAACCTCTATTTTGTGGGGTGCACTGATTTTGGATCCCTCTAATGGAAATGCTCAAAGCAGATGGTACTTCTGCAAATGTGAATTAATCAAAGTCCCATTTGATTTCATTTTAATTAAGTATATTTTGTATAATTTTGCCTTTAAAAACTAGATAAAATAGTTCTTATATTTGCTTCATAGAATCTGATGCCTTAGATATAAGTTTATTTTAAAGATGTCCATCAACAGCTCCTCAGACTGAAGCCAGCCACTCTGCAGCTTTTTCTCAAGGATTCAAGTACTTTAATGTGTATGTGTATCTTCATTTAATTTGGTGTTTTTATCTTAATCATCATAGAAAATAACAAATATATCTTGAAATGACCTTTGCATAACTGAGTACTGCCAGAGATTCAAGGTCTTTGTTTGCATCTGCATTTACAATCACGTTGGCACCACAAACTACTGCTGTAATAGTGAGGAACTATTGAGAACAGAAAAAAAAAAAAAGAATCTGATGCAGAATTGATGCACAGTAAGATACTTCTGGGTGGAGGCTAAATGATGTAATTACACTACATGAAGAAAGAGGGAAAACTCTAAGGGACGGACCAGGTCCTTGTAGAGTGCAGGGTAGTGTAGGTTTGCTGAACTCCTGGAGTCTATGAGATTACAAAGGATCATACTATCCTTACAAATGGTGTTCTGGAGGCAGCAAGTACCATAGTTTCTACCATTAAATTAATATTGGTAATTCAAAATATATGGGTATTATAATTGTGTTTATCTCCTTTGTAAAGTGTCTTTGGTTTTGCCATTCTAAGATAGCTGTGAGCAAAGAATTGATGATCTCTGGCTTCATGTTTGTACATTTTCAAGTATAATTATAATAAATAAAATTTATCAACATTGTTGGTTTGACGGACATAGTTTCCTTGTAAACAGATCCATAAATTATATGAATTGTAAAAAATTGCTTTCCTAGGTGATATGAAAAGCCTCCAAGAAAGTGTTTTGTTATAACCAAGCTTTATTATACCAAATCTACAAAACACAAAGAAATAAATCAAAAGTGTAGAGAATGGCAGATTTGGAAGCAACAGCTTAAAGATACAATATGAAAAGCTTCTGAAGAGGTTTCCAGGATTGGATAAAATAGAAAATTCAAAATTGAGAAAGACCTACAGACTTCTGAAAGTATCATGATGAACTCCTAAAATAACCAACTTTGACAAGCTATTGGGGTGTGGGTGTAGGTGTGTGTGAATGTGAGCATGCACACCTGTTTGCGGTGTGATGTGTATCTGTGTGTATGCGTGTGTCTCTTCTTCAATGCTTTGGAGACTGCCTCCCTACTGAATTTCTCTAATCTTTCATTGATAGGTTCTGCAGAAATAATAATAATTTTACATCCATATTTTCTAAAAAAATAATTCTTTTGCAAAATAGGGACATCTTTATTTCACCTCTTGAAAACTTTTTGCTACACTGAGTTGTTTTGTAATCAATAAACATGTATTTCTTAATTTCTAACCTTTATTTTCAGCTTCCTGCCTATATAAGTGTTTGTTGCCATTTAGGGTATGTGCAGTTCTTGTTAGAAAGACACCTTTTTTTCTTTTTCTTACTCTTTCAAAGTTGAGAAGACTCTTTGTCAAAGTGTGAAAAGGTCTAAGCATTGCCCTTTTGAATGGGGTATTGTGTTAATTGCAAACACTGCAATGCAGGTTGCTACTTTATGGCTGTTGTGCCCAGTGTCGAAAGATTTAGTTCCTCCTTGATCCAGCCTTAGTTATTTAGGGCTCATTGAACAAAGATCTGCAGTTTTAAAGTGCTTTTCAGAATGAATTTGGTGAGAACAAAAGTGTGAGTGGAGAAGTCAACTAGATTATCCTTGTCTATACAAGATCCTTCCCATAACTTTTTCCCAAACACTTTAAGCCTACTTTTATATAAGGACTTCTTTCTTGGCTTTTTGATTGCCTTCCCGCAGGGCATGAAAGTGATGAGTTTAATTTTGTAGTCTGCTCTTATGTTTTCAAAGCCATTCCAAGGATCCCTATCAAGGAAATGACTAACGTTTGTTGGACACTAATTCTCTAGTCAACACTGTGACAGGTTCTCAGGGTATCCCACTCAGTATCTTACCACAGCCCCAACCAGTACTCTGCACACCTTAACTACGTCAGATACTCATTCCCAGATTTTCCTAGTATACAAAATTTTCCTGCACAGCACTAGGTCACCTAAATGCAACAATTGTTTATTTGTGTATGCTTTTTCCACTCAGCTGTGAGCTCCAAGAAGACAGATGTGGAATCTATTTTGTTCACTGCTAAATTCCTAGAGCCCAGCTTAGTGTTTGGCAATCAGAAGCATTCAATATGAATGCACGAAATGAATGAAGAAGGACGGAATGGTTGGTCTAGGAGGGAGATGGGATTGTGAACAACATACTATTATTTCAGGAAGCAAAGAAGGCATTTAAAGAGCCTAGGATTGAACAAAGGCTGGTACCTGCAACAGGACTGCCACACCAGGCAGAAAGTAGGCCAGACTTTTAAGTACAAACTAAGGGAATAGAACAGTCTTCTATGATTGTAACATGAAAGCAAAAGCCCAAACTGGGATGCATCTCACAATACAGAAAGTATATTAAGAAAACAGGCTTAATATACTTAAGAAACAGGTGCAGTTCACACAAAATATGAAGTGGACTGTCCTTTTTAGTGTATGAGAAAAGAAAGTAAATGAGTGATTTCAAAAGACAAAAAAATCTATGATGTTATTCTTTTGCCCCACCTTATTTTTTCTTTCCCAGAGCACAGACAATTACATTATGAAAGCACAGGGCATGCAGACTGGGCCAGAGAGGAGTCCAACCAAGGGACATAAGGAGCCAATAAACAATGACTTCAGAAACTGGCTCTTTTCATAGCTAGAGGCTGCACTTATTGAACTGCCCAAGCCACTACCTGTTGTTTTTCAGAACTCACAGAAGGTGATAAAGGCACAGAGTGTCCCAGAAACTAGCCAATGACACTAGAGCAGTGTCAACCTTCTTAATGCTGTGGTCACGATCTACAGGTTGAGAACCGCTGCCCTAGAGGCTATTGAATCCCTGTCCAGGGTCCTGACAATATATATAAATTCTACTCCTTCCCCTTTTCTCCAGCTAGAACAGGCAGAGAGCTGGTTTGGGAGTCAGGAGACCCAATTTTAGTTCCAGCTATACTATAGTCTTTGTGATTCTGTGCATATCACTTTGCCTTTTATATCCTCGCTTTCTTCTTCTATAAAACGGAGAAAGATTCCTCATTTTTCCAGTCATGGCTTGGTAGGATAAGAGTACTTTAAAAATCTCCCCCCTCAGCATACAGATTATAAAACCAAATAGTATTTCAAGTAATAAAACAAAATTTAACACTCCCTTCTCTCACCCCTTCCTATCCTGAATCCAGCTCTGATGGAGAGTCACTTGAACCTCTTTAAGGTGTTTCTTCTGACGTTTTACCTTCATGTCTCTGATACTGACTGCCTCAGTTCAGGCTGCTATAACAAGGTTTAAATGGCAGACATTTATCTCTCACTTGTGGAGGCTGAGAAGGCCAAGATCAAGTTGAAACTGATTTGGTTCCTGGTGAGGTCCTGCTTCCTAGTTTACAGATGGCTACATGGTGGAGAGGAAGAGGGGCTGGGAGACACAAAGGCAGAGTGTGGGGGGTGCGGCAGAAAAAGGGAGAAAGGGAAAGAGAAGGCTGGATCTAGACTCTTTCTTTTCTTAGGAGGACAATAATCTCATCACAGACTCTCCACCCACATAACTCTATCTAAACCGGGTTACTTCCTAAAAGGCCCATCTCCTTACATCATCTCATTAGGGATTAGGGTTTCAGCATATGAATTTGGGGAAAACATAAACATGTAATCCATGTCTTTTCCTCATTTTTCAATTTTAGATATTATATATTAACTTTTTAATTGGCTTGTATACCCTCTACTCATCCACCCCCTGTCACACTGTCCCCATTTTCCCAGAGCCATTTTTAAAAATTAATATTCAGTGTTTACATTACTATGAGTAGATAAATACCTTCACAACTCAGCCAAATAATGTACTCTGGAAGTTTTTGCTTTTTTGTGATTTGGGGGTTTTTTTGAGACAGAGTTTCATTTTGTCACCCTCAATAGAGTGCTATGGCATCACAGTTCACAGCAACTTCAAACACTTGGGCTCAAGTGACTATAGGTTCCTACCACAACACCCGGCTATTTTTAGAGATGGGGTCTCACTCTTGCTCAGGCCGGTTTCAAATTCCCAAGCTCATGGAATCCACCTGTCTCGGCCTCCCAAGGTGCTAGGTTTATGGGTGTGAGCCACCCTGCCTGGCCCTTTTCTGTTTTATTTACTTGTGCCTTTTTTGGTTTATTGATTCAGACGTCAGATGTCTGTGCACACTATGGAACTCTTCTCAGTTATAATCAGGAATATTGGGGGTTATCAGTGTACAGACGGGATTTAAAAAACAAAACACATATTAGGTGGTGTTGTAACAATTAGAAATGTCTTTTAAAAAATATACCAGGTGACCTCTCAGCTATGTTGTTCTCCCAGAGAGTATAGTTTTGTAATGTGTTCTTCTGTTCCCTAAATTGTTCTTATTTTCTATGATTTATTTTTTTATTTATTAATTTTGGTTTCTTTCTACTCCTCCTTCATATTGAGCCCCTTGATAGTCTGTTCTTCTAAGTACCAAAACTCAGTGGAAAGTTCTGCATGAGAGGAGGAAAGTGGCCACTTGGTGTCCTCAGCTATATGTGGTGATCCCAATCAAGAGTTTCTACACTTCATCAACTTCAGAGTCAGCCTCCAGGCTTCTGCTTATCTGAAAAAGAAAGCACCACCTGGCTGCATGGGTTGAGGCTGGGGTTCTGTAGATTTCCATCAGTTTTTATCTTCATCTCATCCATCAGCCCTCAGAGCATCCAGTGCTTCAAATCCCCCCACTTTCCCGGCATCTGGGGTTCAAGTACTTCTTGTCCACTCCACTCACTTCCTCTTTGCAGATTGTTAAGTTTCAGCTTCCCCCCCGCCGCCCTTGCTAAGTAAGTTACCTTTCATCCCTCTCCACCTCCCTTAAGTTTTCATTCCTTTCTCTGCTCTTCTTTCTTCTTAGTTTCTCTTGGCTCTGCAGATTCATACCTATTTCATTCCTATATTCTTTGATTGTTGTGGGTTTTAGGGAGATAGCAAAGGCAAGCGTGTATGTTCTGTATCACAGGTTTCAGGTAAGCACATTGTTGTGAAACTGCATCTTTTAAAATAAATTTTTATGGTAGGTAGTTTTAGATTTACAGAAAGGCCACAATGATAGTTCAGAGTGTTCCCATATACCCCATCCTCAGTTTTTCCCCCCTAATTAACATCTTACATTAGTCTGGTGCATTTATCACAATTAATGAATCAATACTGATCCATTATTATTAACACTAAGGACTTGTTTAATTATTTGGAAAGAAGTCACTACACCTGGCCTACATTTAATGAGTGGAGAGTTATGTTCTACCTCATTAAGGCCAGAGTACCTATATAAAACATTTGAATTTCTTCTCCTGGCAGATTTCTCTCTTTTTCTCATTTATTTACATCTCCAGTCATTTATTTTTAACAATATCAATTCATGGATATCTATTTTATACTCTAGGTTATAACCTGACACTACTTCATTATTTTCTTGCTTTATTTTCTTGCTCAAATTGTGAAATCCTTTTCAATTATGAACCTCTGTCTAAAGAGTAAGGTATAACTTAGATAATGTAAATCTAATGTATATCTTAAATATACTTCTTGAGCCCCTTATTACCTAAGAAAGTGCTAGGCACAGAGTAAAGAAGTTTTGAACACTAAATACTTATTCAATTAATGGACCAATTTTATATATTTGTTAAATCGTTTATTAATGTCTAATGTCATGTTTCATGGGAGATCATAGATGCATAAGTCTCCCTCAAAGACCTCTGATCTTATTGGGAAAATATTCATGTACACAACAGTGAGAAACCAGGTCAACACTGTCACAAAGCACCAAGTGGCATCATTTTTACAGTTGGAGAGTGACAGATTTCAGTGTCCTGAGTTGATCAATTTGGAAGCATCCATCATGGCTGGCATCCCAGGAGAGGCTGGGAATAATTTAGACAGAGTGAAATGAGAGAGTCTTTTAAACACATGGGGTATAAAAAGTATGCATCTATTCTATTTGGACATGTTCAAAAATTGTCACATGAGAAGTATTTTAAAATTTACTTTCCTTTTGAGAAGTGTATCTGACAGCCATGTTTATTTTTGTTTTGATTTTGTTTTTATGTTCACGTGTTCATTTCAAAATCCAAAAAAACAGTAACCGTTTATTTATACATTGCGGTTTCCAGCCAAGAAAACCCCTTGACAAACTAGCTCGTTGATCCCCCAGCAACCCTGCGACAGAGTTCTTTACAGCAGATATTCCACCGAGCTCCATTTTGCAGATGGAAATATGAAGGCCCCTGAACTTTATGAGGTTATACAGCAACAAATGGGAGAGGTAGATCTAAAAATCAGAGCTCCTGAGACCAAATCCAGTGCTCTGTTTATTATCCTGGAAGCCACTGTTTTGACACTGGGAAAGGTGGGATGGGAAAGAGGCAGGAGAGAAGGAGACCCTTGAAACGTGGCAGTGTGGCTTGTTAGGTCTCTTATGTCCTCACTCGCCCTTTTCAGACAAAATGAAATACCTCAGCCTCAGAGGCCAGACCAGATTGCTGACACTTTGTTCTCTTTCCTTTCTCAGGGCAGAGCGGGGTAACATTCTGCACCCCTAATCTTGGCCAGTTTAACAAGTCATTTAATGAAAACCCATATCTGGTTTCCAAAGCTCGTCCTATCCAACAAGCAGGTGCTAGTGCCTCTCCGTTGTCAGGCAGACTGCGGCAGACTTGAGGTGGAAGCAGGGTCTCTGCAACATTCTGAGAGCAGCTGGCCCCCTGGCCTCTCCAACATTTCGTACACCTGGCTGTCTGTGGCCCCCTCTGCGAGGAAGGAAGCAGGCAGACACCCCCAGGACTGCTGCTGTAAGGTCCTTTGAAGGGTTCACTCTGTAGGAGGGTGATAGTTTTGAAAATTACAGCTCAGCAGGGCCTGAAGCCCTGTTTTGAAGGGGAGCTTTGGTCAATAGAAATTTGGTCCTTAGAACTCACTCTTTCTCTTTTTCTTTGTAACATGTTCCTATGTTTCAACACAAAGTACCTTTGGGGACTACCTGAATATAAATTGGTTCTTGAGACTTTCCCGAGGAAAGATCTCTGAAAGTCTGTGCTATGGCTGCTGCACCCCTTTTTGCACTTCCTAAGTCTGTTCTCTCTAGGTGTATGGCCCACGGTCACCAGTTTTTTTTTTTTTTCAAGAACTCAGGCTTTGTAGTCAGTCTGCCAAGGTTTGTATTCTAGTTTCTTCATCTCTTAAGAATGTGGCCTCAGACCAGCTACTTAAAGCCTGTAAGCCTCCCTTTTCTTGTCTGAGAAAAAGTAATAAGAGTTCTTGCTTCAGAGGCCACAGAGTATTCAGTGAGATAATGCACAGTGCCACGTACATGGACGTGTGAACAGTATTTTTAACCATTACTGAGCAAATATTGCTATTTCTAAGTGCCACCAGAATTATCAAGATGGATAAAAGATTACTCCTGCCTTCTAGAAGGTCACAGTCTAGAAACAGTTCTAGAGAATGACAGATAAATAAACAGGTATATGTACAGGTGACATATATATGATGGTTGTATATTTAATGACCACAGTATGTATACATAATATATATGAAATCATATTATTATATATGATATATGGCCATTATCTGTATAACCAAACGTACTAAGTCTTGATAAACAAATAGAGTCAAACCACCTGGGAAAGGGAGAATCCAGAGACAGAGAGAGCACACTATATTGAGACTGATACCTGTAATTTAATTTCAGTGGTTTCAGAGAGGAGAGACCTGACTGAGTTGGGTTAAATTTTGGGTTGAATTTAGTACACGTTAGAGAAAAGGGAAAAATAAAAGCCAAAAAAAAAACCAAAACAAGAAATAGCAGGGAATTAAAAAACAATGGGGGGGGGGGTTCTGGAAGATGGCGGCGGTGATGGTCCGGTAGTTCATCACTCTCCAGTCAGCAGGTGAGAGGGAGGGAGTACTGGACATTTCGCCGTGTGAATTGTCGGAGTGGATGAGCACTTGGCAATGCACAGCGATTTGGTGGATAGTTGTGTTTGAAATATAGTTCATAACCGCTGAAACTGCTGTAAACTGTTTCCCCCTGCATGGAGGAGGGGCAGCCGGCCCCTCCCACAGGGAGGACGGCAGGTTGCAACTCACAAAACCTAACTGGAGAAAATTCCACCAAAGTGTGGATCTCGGAGTTTGATGACCAGAAAGGGGTGCTGCTAGGATCCACAGAGACCCAGGCAGCTCAAGCGGGAGCCGAAAGGTTACCCTGCCGGAAACAGTCATATTGGAATGTCCAAAATGGCGAGCG
>CAUYRH010148655.1:0-40782 GCA_963574655.1 Perodicticus potto | reverse complement strand
ATGCAGCCTTAAAGAAAGATAGAGACTTTACCTCTTACATGTTTTCGTGGATGAAGCTAGAACATATTCTTCTTAGCAAAGTATCTCAAGAATGGAATAAAAAGTATCCAATGTACTCAGTCTTACTATGAAACCAATTTATAGTTTTCTTATGACAGCTATAACCCAATTATAGCTCAAGAAGAAGGGGAAAGGGGAGAGAGAGGGGAAAGAAGGGGAGAGGATGGGTGGAGTGAGAGTAATTGGTGGGACACCTACCATGCATCTTACAAGGGCACATGTGAAATTTACTAAGTGTAGAATATAAATGTCTTAACACAATAACTAAGAAAATGCTGTGAAGGCTATGTTAACAAGTTTGATGAAAACATTTCAAATTGTATATAAAACCAGCACATTGTACCCTACGGTTGCATTAATGTACACAGCTATGATTTAATAAAAAAAAAATAGACAAAACTCAAAACACAATTTTGACTGGATTTCCTAAGCTCTGGGATGTCAAGTACATTCCCATTTTAATTAAACAAAGAAATCTTCACACGCTGAACTGAACTCTATTTGCCTATGCAGGGAAGATTTGCGGGTGCTGGATTCTCTAAAGTGCACTGGTTCGCCCTCTCTTGCCTTATATATATTTAAAGTACACCTGGGTAAGCTGCCTGGGAAACATTCTAACAGTGAGAAGAATTGTTTGGTCTTACAAGTGATGTGTTTGATGTTCAATTTTGTTCATAAAAATCTGAATGAATCTTTAGTTGGTGCCTCCAAAGAAATGGAAATGCAGGTGCTTTGAGTGACACTACCCTCTAGGGGAGGGCATTTGGTTATTTATTGATAGATTCTCTATAGCCTCTGCACATCCTTGATTGCCTAATACCTTAGCCAAGGTCAGAAGGAGCACATGGTTTGATAAAGATCAAAAAGCAGAATCTGAAACCCCTGACCTTTAAAAGTAAAAAAGAAGAGAACTCTCCACTCCATATTTTAGCATGAAATGTATATGGCACACACTAACTGAAAAATAGTATGGCACAGTTAATCTACAGAGAAGTCATTTGTCCTTTAGGGCAGAAAGGCAAGGGCATCTTCCAACAGGGAGGCAGCACGGTTAGAAATCTCCAAGGGGAAAGAAACTAAAGAAACTAAAGAAACTGCAGCAGAGAGAAGCAGGATGGTAGGTATGAGCAAGAGAAAATGGAGACGTTTCATGAGAAATTAACCTTCAGCCTTCGACGTTATTCTTTGTATTGAAATTCACTTGTTTTAAAGAGTCTTTATTACTAAAGATGTGATGATTTTCTCATAGCCAAGGGGGAAGATTCAATTACTGTGCCAACGTTATAGTCCATTTTAAATCATTTTTGTGTAAAGATTGAGTTGTAGTGAATGGATTTGTCATACTCAGAATGAAACTGGTGCAAATGAAATTCAGGTTAAGGGGCATTAACTTTGCTATTTTCTCATCTGCTATAAAAGCCTCGTAAGTACGGAGATTTGGGATAGACTGTAACTTATTATCAACCAAGTAGGGAGGGGAGGAGCTTCCTGCTGGATTTGAAAGCAAGTAGGTTGTTTTTAGTTTACAGTCTAGGCAAATAAAAAAGAAATCTGTCTCCCTATAGTTTCGCAGGGTTAATTAGATACTTGGTTTGTTGCTTTAACTCCTTTGTTTGCTAGATCTCACCATCCAATATCTTTTAATGAGTTTCTTTATGTCAACCCCATTTTCCAGTCATTAACCATCCATGTGCTAATCACGCAATTATCTTGTCATTCACTTCATAAGACATTCTGTGAAAACCCATAGAATCCTCCTAGAATTCAGGGCATACAGTTATATTCAGATCATAAGCATTTTATTGACATTTTCACGAATAATTTGATATATAAATAACAGCCAAGTTAGGAAATATCATTCTACATAAAGAGAGTAGTTAAGAATTATTGAAACTTATTGAAAGACCTGATGTTGTTGCAGCTTTTGGAGACTTAGAGTGAGGCGTGAGTCGTCCAGTGTAAATGTCTTAAATTCTGATTATTAAACTCTTGTTTTTACTACTAAATGAGATTATTCAACAATATTAAGACCTAAGTTTAACATACTATTTTAAAGAAAGTTTTCTCCTTTCAAGGCTCTTGTAAAATTTTAAACAATCAAAATGTGAAGATTGAGAGACTAGGCAATCGAAACCCAGACGATGAGTCATTGTTGATTTCTGCCCACTCAGGACACAGGAAGTCCTGCCACCTTGGGAGGAGCCATGGTCTCCCGCCCCAGGGGATTTCTCTTTGGGTCAAAGGCCAGAAACCAGCTGCGCTGTCCTGGCCACGCCCACTTTCCACCTGCCAGGCCGGAGCATCCTGACCTCATGGGGTCTGCCGGCTGCGTTCCGCGGTGGCTCAAGCTGGCCTCGCGCTCTTTCCCCGGGGTCATCCTCCGCTCCCCTGTTCTTCAGCACTCTCCGCTCGGCCACCTCTCCGTCACTTACCTCTCAGGTCTCCCAACACCACCCCCAGGCCACAGACCACACACCTGTGCCACCTGCCCGTCAGCCCCGTGCAGAGGACACGTTTTCCAATGCTCGGCGGCCTCCTGCGTGCGAAGTCCCCTCTCAGGCACGTCCCGCTCATCCTGTCCACACATTCCTAACTCCACCCGCAGCAAACCCGTGTCTCTCACGAGCCCCCATCTTCACGGAGGAAACCGGGGTTCATCAAGTGGCCCGAAACGTTCCTCTGCTCGGCCTACAGCCCCGTGTGGTCAGCGTGCCGTCACGGGGGGCGTCTACCCGTGTAATGCAGGAGGGGGGCTCTTTGCTAAGTTCCCGACCCGCCACCCCCCGTCTGCAGCTTCCACCCCCAAGACCGAGCTGGCCCCGCGGCCCGGGCAGAAGGGCACAGCTGCCCTCCATTGGAAACTATACACAGATTTTCTGACGTATATTATGGTGAGAATTGTGTCAATTCCTGCTTGCTGAAAAGGAATCTTGGCAATTGAATATTTTAGCTCTAAAGCCTCTAGGTAGAAGCAGAGGGACTGTGAGGGCAATCTTCCAAGTCCTCCCCTGCGCCAAGCCTCGGATTTACTGCGGATTGTTCTAGACTCCCTAGAAGATCTCATTGGAGTCGTTCTTGTTCCCAGACGTCTTGTGCGTTCATTCCCCCAGTCGTCCCTGGAGTGGTCTTTCCACACAAACCTGATGAACTGTCGGACGTCCAGACTCCTTAACGAGACCTGACCCATGTCTGACCACAGATGACTCCATCTGGGCTTGTCCAGATTCAGACCTGAAGCATCAGACCAGGTTCCTCAATTTGGGGCTGTTTACTCCAAATTCAAGCAAGTCTGGGTTTTCTCAGACCCTTCCTACCCCCACCCCCTGCCTGCCTCTCAGTGTCCCCAGCAGGTCCCAGATACAACATCCTCCGTCACTTGCTAACCCAGAGAGGACCTGTCCTTAGAATTTAGGTCTTTTACATCTGTGCAGCCCTGATTTTGATGCCTTAAGGACAGCATGACATTTTATCAGCTGTCTCTGATGTTTCGGCAGAAATGAAAGGTCCTTTCACATCTTAACGAGAATTAGAATTGAAGGCAAAGTACTTACGAGCCTCAAATGTGTTCCCAACAGTTCTTCCAAGCATCTATTCTGTGGTTTAGAAATTATTCTCCTTTATGTCTCTTGCTGGTATGCATTACATATTATAATGTGCTTAATTATAACATAATAACGTATGGATCCCATTCTGTGTTTGTCATTTAGGCTACTAATTTCTTCCAGTACACTGAGCTAAAATATTTGCTCTTTTTTATTATTGTTATTTTCCTTGTCAGCAAGCCTTATGTCTATGACTCATGCTCTGAGAAATATTTTGGATCTTCTTGTACGTTTTGATATACAATATTCAGCTATTGTCATTCTCCAGTTATTTTGTAATAAAAATCTTGATTTCTTGTTTTATTGTAGTCATTTAGAAGACAGCTTTTGGTACCTTGATTATTGACTTTTACTTAGGTTAAATAGCTATTTCCTGGATTATTTCTGTAAATTAATAATTATATGTAGTAATTACATATAATAATTGTCAAATTTGAAACTTGAAACAACAAAGCTTATTTTCCTATACTAACAAAAGTTAACTAGTGTTTGCCATCTATGTGTATGTCTGTTTCACGGAGCTTATGTTTGTAATACTATTTATACATATATTTACATTACATTTTTAGCATGTCATATCTCTGATCAAAAAGACCTCTTTATCCTTGTTGAAACTTTTAGAAAAAATTAAATTGATGTAATTTTAAAGTAAAATGTTAAGTAGTACCACTAGTACCCAGAAGGGACCAACCGAGGCATGTGAGTCACACAACATGGAAATTGCTCAGTGTCGGGGGACAGTGCATGTTATTGTGTATTTTGTTGCCACGGTCTCTGAGATCGTTCCCACAGGCGACCTGCAGACGTGCCGTCAGGGCATGAATTTAGGTTGGAAGTCAGCATAAGTGGCACGTAATGGCCACCAGACACTGAAATCGTTCACTCTTTCCTTCTCTGCCAATTACACCTGGAGGCTTTTTTGGCTGATATGAGGCATAATAAAACTAAACAGCACTCACACCTTGTTCTTACATGGATATTCCCCTATTAAATGGCTTTTAAATGTGAGTCTCATGAAAAGTTCAATTTTATGATATATTTTATTTGACTAATCATTCTTATTTGAATTTTCCCATTTCAAAGTTAGCAAAGTTCTTTGAACCCAGAGGCTTTCTTCCAAAGGACACTTAACCTCTTTTAAAAATAAAAATCACTTTTCCTCTGGAAAGGTAAAGGAGACATACTCTTTCTACTCCTCCCACCAAGCTCAACTAAAAACTCTGTCATATATATTTTTAAAAACAAGAGAAAACTCTTAAAAGTGGAAGGAAGAATGCAGATGAGCGAGTGAGCTCGAGATCTGGCCGACAGCCTATGGTGAGATGCCTGGGTTTATTTTTGCCTGACAGACCTCACAACCGGAGCTGAAGATCACAGGAACCTAGAACCACCAAGGACACAGACAATCAAGGCCCAACAAAAGAAAATGGAAAAAGCAGCCTTGTAAGGCAGAAGATTATGGAACAAAGTTTTTCTATTCCAGCCAAATAACACATAAAAGATTAGGGGTCCACCTACACCCATACCAGCCATGCCCAGGTGCACAGCCTCAGTGTCCAGCCCAGCTCACCGTGATGAGCAGGTGCAGCCCCAGACTGCAGTGTCGGAGGAGGACACACAGCAGTAGCAAGGCCACCTCCCTCAAAAGCCATCAGCAGAGACCATGTGGGGCCAGAGAAGGGCTTGCTTACCCATCCAGGCCAGGACTCATCAGCGGAGGCCTAGCGAGGGCAGCCAAATGTTCCTCCACCAGCAATATCGCATCACCTCCTCCTCCACCAATAACAGAAGATAAACAGAGATCTCAACTTCCACCCCAGGTGCCCATAGAAGACGGAGCTCACCTGACTGATGTAGCCGTCCGAGAAACCCAGCTAAAGCAACCGAATTAAATACAATCCAGAGATCCGTAGTATAATAACCAAAATATCCAGATTTCAATTGAAATAACTTGTCATAATGAGAACCACAAAAGTCCCAAAGAGAATGGAGGAAGACAACAGATGTCAACACTGGAAAGACAGACATGTCAGAAGCTCAGACTCCAAAGTGGCCATTACAGAAATGCTTGAATAAGCAACCAAAACATATGCAAAAAGAGTTACAGATTTAAGCTCTATTGTACCAATTATTACATTAAATAACAATGGTAAATACAGTTAAAAGACAGATCAACAGACTCAAAAACATGACCCAAATATATGCCATCTGCAAGAAACTCCAGTCAAATATAACCATTCAAGCAGGTTGACAATAAAAAGATGCAAAAAGCACCAATTAGGAGAAAACAGGGATGGCTCTATTAATATCAAAAAAAGTAGACCAAAGAGCAAATATAATCACTAAATTCAGGAATAGACTTTATACACTAATAAGCTTCAGTCCACCAAGAAAACACCAATCTTAGAAATTCACTAAACATATTATAAACAAAATATCTTAAGGAAAAACTCATAAAAATAAAAGTAACATTTTAAAAAATTAAATGTTGTGAAAGCCTTCAATACTCCTATCACAACAACTAGTAGAAAAACAAGATAGAAAATTAGTAAAAATACAGTAGAACTCAGCAACTCCATTTTCTAGCCATATGTAATTGCATTTTAAACACCACACAAAAAGATTCACCTTTTTTCAAGTGTTCACAGAACAGACACCCAGGTAAGACATATCTTGGTTCATAAAAATAACCTGTAACGAGTGTGTAAAATAATTCAATGAGTGTGTTATTTGACCACAATGTGATCAAACTAGGAATTAATGACATAAAAATAACCAAAAGAATCTCTGAATAGTTGAAAACTAAACACTACACTTCTAAATAAGGTGTAGCTCCAAGAAAAGGTCTCAAGGGAAATTTTAAAAATAGATTAGACTTAATGAAAATTAGCATTAACATAGTAATATTTTTGAGGCACAGCTAAAGGGTGTGGGATGAAGATTTATAACACTAAGAACAAATATTTGAAAAGAGAAAAAAGTTCACATCAGGTACCACCTCAAGGAAAATAAACCCACAACAAACAGAAGGAAAGAATAAGAAAGATACAAGGAGAAATCAGTGAAATTGAGAATAGAAAAAAGTAGGGAAATACTAATCAAGAGTTAGTCCTCTAAGAAAATCAATAAAACTGGTAAAAATGAAAAAAAAAGAACATGCAAATTACTAAGATCAAAACTGGGGATGTCACTACAAACTCCGAGGATATCAAAAGGAAAATACAGGAAAACTACAAAACATTCTGCAAATGAGGTTTCCTTCCTTGAAAACAACAATTTTAATACAATTGCAAATAAATTGGACTTAAAAAAAAAGACTTTGTGTTATTACTTGGACCCTAAGGTGCACCTTCTTCTGCTACATTAGATTATTTCCCTGGTTTTGGTGGGCCTTGGTGGCACTAACTAACAAACATTTCTTTAAGGCCATTAGGGTTTAATGATATGGAATTAAAAGCTGCAGTTGTAGGAGAATGGCGGCTGCCAGGGCTAAGCAGTGGTGGTGGGTGGGTGAGCGTGGAGATCTTGACCAAAGGGTACAAACTTTCAGTTATAAAATAAGTAAGTTCTCAGCCGGGTGCAGTAGCTCGGCCTGTCAGGCGGATCCCTGAGCTCAGGAGTTGGAGACCAGCCTGAGCAAGAGTGAGACTCTGTCTTTGCTAAAAATAGGAAAACTAGTTGGTGGTTGTGGTGGGAGCCTGTAGTCCCAGCTACTAGGGAGGCTGAGGCAGAAGATCACTTGTGCTCAGGAGTTTGGTGTGGCTGTGAGCTATGATGCCACAGCATTCCACCCAGGGCAACAGACCAAGACTTCGTCCAAATAAAATAATAAAGTAAAGGTGGGTACGGTAAAATAAAATGAAATAGAATAGAATAGAATAGAATAGAATAGAATAGAATAGAATAGAATAGAATAGAATAGAATAGAATATTCTAAGGATGTAATATATAGCACGGTGACTGTAGCTAATAGTCTCTGTTATATCCTGGAAATCAGCTAAGAGAGTAGATCTTAAATTTCTTCACCACCACCCCAAACACATACACAAATACTAACTCTGTGAAGTTATGGATGTGTTAATTTTAATTTGATTGTGATAATTGTTTCATAATATATACACAAACAGGGTGCCAAAAAATGTCTATACTTTATAAGAAAGGAAAAAGCTGCGTTAAATTGGTAATACTTAGTATGTACCTATAACATTTGTTACCTTGTATCTTGTATCTCTTGTAATTGCAGAAGTCATCAGTGACTTGAGCTTTACACTTTTAATACAGTCCTTTTTTTTCTTTCTTAAAATGTGTATACATTTTTGGCACCCCCCCCATATGCATTAAAAATAAATAACAAAATGCCACTGCTTTGTTGTAATAGCTAGAACAATGTTGACAAGTCAAGAGCTTCTTTCTCTTGAAAAAAGAAGAGAAGAGATTGTTTTCGGTGTGTTTTAAAAATGTTCCTGCTGTTTCCGGTTTAATAGGCGGCTGTGTAGACTGACCGGCGTGGTGTCACCCTTCTTTCACACTTTCCTCTGGCGTGCGTCTCTCCCGCTGCTCTTACACTGGCGGCACCTGTGCTCAGGGCCCGTGAGGGTTTTCATCCCATTTCGCCCACATGGCTTTCTGAGGCTGCCCGTGGGGAGTCCTCTGAGCCCCTCCTGCAGACCTGGGTTCAACACATCCAGTTAGCACACAGGGGTTCTCAACCTTCCTAATGCCCCGACCCTTTAATACAGTTCCTCATATTGTGGTGACCCCCAACCATAAAATTATTTTCGTTGCTACTTCATCACTGTAATGTTGCTGCTGTTTTGAATCATAATGTAAATATCTGATATGCAGGATGGTCTTAGGCGACTACTGTGAAGGGGTCGCGACCCCCAGGTTGAGAACCGTTCCTGAGTCTAGATGCTGCCGCACAAGAGCGATCTGCTGTCCTTAACAAAAGTTTAAGAGGACAGTAACTCCAAACTTATTTTGGTTTTCACTTTTCAACTACCGGTACATATCCTCAAAACTTTGGAGAATAGAATGGACTTTTACAAATTTTTCTTTTTTTTTTTTTTTGAAAAAATTTTTTTTCAGAGATGTTGGTCCTGGTGCCCTGAGTCCTCATCAGTGGCACCAAGAGTTTAACTCACCATTTCTGTCGAGTAGAGACTCCAAGGGTACCTGGACCTTCATTGCCAGCTATGATTTCCCAAAACATTTGGGGTGGGCCTATCAGCTTTACCCTCAAGGTTTGCTGCCCGTGAAATAAAAAGATATTTTAGCACAGCATGTAAGATATCATTACTTTTACAAACACATGATATTCATTGAATTATTTGGCAGTGTCTCTTATAGCAAATATTTCATCAAAAAAAAAAAAAATTCTGACACCAAGCTTCAACCACCTTTCAAATCTGGGTTTCTGGCTACCATGCCCTGAGTCGCTGGAAGTTGGGCTGAAGATAGGATCAGGGCTGACGGAGTTTGGGGACCCCTGGGCACTGCAACGAGGCAATCATAGCAAAAGAAATAAATGATCGATTATCTTCCCTCAGGCATAAAGCCACTAATAATTGATTTCCCAATCATCACTGAGGAAAGATGTGAGTTCTCTATTGCATAATACGTCCTTTGGAAGGTCACAGTATTAAACTTTTACAATCTGTTTCTGTGTCCTTAATGCTAAGCATTTCATGCTTCCCAGTAATATCAGCTTTTTAATTTGTTTTGATGGGAATCCTTTTTCTGCCACATAAAAAGCTGATGTTTAGATGTATAAAGTCTAATCCTAAAACTATGGCTGAAATTACACAGACCGGGTTTCTGAGCTTCATCGTTTCCAGTTTTTGCTAGTATCCGCCCGTTACCAAGTCTAGTGATAGTGAAAAAAAATTATCCTTGCTGTTGAAAAATGCCCAGCTCTTACAAAAAGAAATCCTTTCCATACCATGTATTGGTATTAATTTTTCCCTTCTTTCCTCTGTAATTACTCGTCTAAGTTATTTCCCTTGTTAATTTAAGTGAACCGTTTGTTGGATATAGCAGAGCCGTCAATACAGTGAGAATGAGTCTGTATTCAGGCGGTGTCTACTACACACATGCTGGATGTGAGGCTGCTGCCTATTCTGGCACGAAAGATTTCCTCAGCCTTGTACTTGTGCTAAATTTTCTTCTTTTCCTGTTTTTTAATAGCACAGTTGCTTAGAGAATTCGATAGAAATTAGTCATATGTGGCACCACCAATGGGGGTGTTAAGAGAAGGAGTCCCACAGATTGCATGGCTGTGTGGCTCGCTGGGACTCTAACAAGGCGGAAATTCATTATGACACAGTATGTCCCTGAACGTCCCCTAGGAAAAACATATTCACTCTCAGAACCACTAAGTGTTATACTTGTCCTGAACAATTGCATTATTTTTGACCTTACAGATCTTATTGATTAAATGACTTATCCTCTAATATAACTGGCTAAGTCTCCAAGGCATTACCTGCTCCAAAGCTGCAAGACAAATGTCTGGTTCCAGTAAAAAAAGGGGGTCCTCTGGCTTTGGCTGTAGATTAGAAACACTTTTGAAATTTTTAAAAATCAAATCTGGTAAGGAGTCCCACCTCAGGGGGCCAATCAGACCGGACTTTCAGCAGGGAGGGACTTTGGGTATCTGTATTTTTAAGCTACTTAACTCATTTTAATCTGCAACTTCAGCTGAGAAGCACCAACATCAACTGAGTTATCCAAGATTGAGAGAAGTTTGTGCTTGCAGGCCTAAAGCCTCCACATGTCTCCACTTTTGTTTTTCCAGAGATTTTAATGTCTTTGCTTGTACTTTATACATTCTTACAAGCTTTATTGCATGAGTTTCATAATCCAATAAATAATACAGCATGATTGATGTGAGCCCAGAAAAGTATGCTCAGGAAGAAATTTGCCTTTGGATCCTGAATTAGGAATACATAATACAGAATTATCTGTTACCTTATGATTCCTGAATTAGGAATACATAATACAGAATTATCTGTCTGTCAATGAATTAATTTAGGAGATAAACGATTATACATTATTCAAATTTGTGTATTTTTTTCATATAAATAATAAATGTTATAGGAAGATTCTAACAAAGAGTCTATAAAATGTAACAAAATAGAATTAAGAATGTTTTGCACTAAATAATTGGCATAAATAAAGCAACAGCTCAGAAAAAATAGTCATCTCAATTATTTATAATTCTCCTATCATAATATTTTTGATACTGTATAAAGCCATAAATGTATATGCTTCACCCCAAATAGTGATCATATAATCAATAATTATAAAATATAAACTTGTGAGGGCATAATATTAGCCCCCAAACTTAAGAGTGCTTTGAATACAGATGTTTAATAAACATTTGTTGAAAGTATGAATACAGATGATCCATGTATGAGAAAATATAAGCACAATTCACAATCCTTATCTTTCACTCACATATACTTGTGCATGTAAATATTCATGCTTATCTAAGTACCTTCGTGTATATGTACACATAGAAACACAAAATGGAAAAGAATATTCAGTCAGATTGGAAAGACATGTATGTATTTCAAAGCAATTGGTTATACAAGAGGATGGAAAAGAGAAAATATGTTTTCATCTTTTCACAGGTCTCAAACGTACCATTGATTCTGTTCTCAAAGAATAGGAAAATATCTTACAAGACAGAGTGTGAATTACACTGTAAAACTTACAATTTTAGCATAAAATGTGCAGCAGTCAAGGCAACGCAGTAGAAGGGTTCTATCCATCCTCTGACGGTGTTTTTAAAAGCATATTTGCAAGAGAAGAGGGAGAGAAATATGGAGATTCTATTTTAGGCTGAAAGCCGGTTTTGTATTCCACTGTCACTTCATGGAGGGGCCTGGCGTTAGCGAAGCAGCGAACATTTGGAGCTGGTTACGTTTCACTCCTAATGGGCCCAGATGCCAGACATTCTTTACTGTGCACTTGGGAGGGTTCCAAAAGAGAGATTTGGGCCAGTTTCACTTCAAATGAAATTTTGCCCTTGCTTAATTCAACGGGTTGGCAAATTTTAAAGAACAGACTTCCAAAGCAGGAAAAAAGAAAGAAAGGAAGGAAGAAATGAGAACAAAATAGAAATGAGCTAGTCTGAGTCCTTTCATTTCCAGAGTGTTGAATTGAAGGGCCCCTGTATGGAGACCTTTGATGTCTAACCTGCTGCCCTTGCTGTATAGCCGGAGACGCCCGGCACGAGAAATCTGACACCAGACAAGGCTTAGTCCGGTTCATTATCAACTCACTGTGTTTTGTCTGTCACCTAGGTTTATGCATGTCCTCAGAGAGTCCAGAACTCATAGGAAAGCTTGTCATCAACAGTGAAGTTGCTTGGGGTCCTAATTGTACAGCTGGACTCAACCCCTCTTCTGTCTACTCGAAGTCAATGGCTTTTGTGCTTACCCAGGATGAGTGGTGAAAAGGAGCCTTCTCCGGAGAGGAGTTACTTGTGCTTCCAGAGCCCCTCCTCATGTCCAGGGACACGGTCCTCTCTCAACAAGCCTCTCCCCAAAGGGAGCAAATGCTCTGCTTCTGCAGATGACAACAGCCTCCAGAAGGCTGCGGGGGCTTGGTGGCATGGAGGTCTAGGTGGACAGGTGTGTCATGGGGAAGGTGGTGAGCAGACACTGAAGGGCAATGAGGAAGCCTGATGCCCTCAAAGGCAGGGCAGTGGCAGTGCCAGGGGCCACTGCAGAGCCCAGGCATGGTGCACGCTGGTCAATAAGTGGATAACCTGGCTGGGCGCAGTGGCTAACACCTGGAATCCCAGCACTCTTGGGGGCCAAGGTGCATTGCCTGAGCTCAGGAGTTGGAGACCAGCTGGAGCAAAAGTGAGACCCCATCTCTAAAATAAAAACCAGCCGGGTGTTGTGGTGGGCGCCTGTAGTCCCAGTTACTTGGGAGGCTGAGGCAAGAGAATCGCTTGAACCCAAGAGTTTGAGGTTGCTGTGAGCTGTGAAGCTATGTCACTCTACCTAGGGTGACAGACTAAAACTCTGTCTCAAAAAAGAAAAAAAACACGTAAATGGAACCTGTTACAGATTCTGGCAAATATCCTTTATTCCAGCAAAATCCGGGCCTCTTACGCTGCCCCCATCGTGGGTAACAAAGGAGTCCATCTACATGGGGTGTGGGCCGCTGAGTTTATCTCCCCATTGCAGGCAAACCAAAGCTAATCCAGCCCAACACAATACTTTTTATCTCCACAAATGATTTATCTCCCAGACAAACTTGGGTAACACAGTATATTGCACAGAAGCCTGGAAGGCAAGGATTTCAGAGAGGGCATGTAATCTTAGACTGGGATCCTGTCCTGATACATCCCATGTTTAATTTTTTCTAAGCGTGAAGCAGATACAGAAGATGGATCACACAAGGTCCTAAACTAGTTTCTCACAGAGCCAGGGCTGAAACTCGGTCAGGTGAGTTAGCTTACTGCCTCTCCTTTTGGAAGGAGCTTCCTTGCTAGAAACCTCACTAATTTCACTAAAGCAAAACTGACACTTCTTTAATTAGAACTTTGCTCCATTTTTTCTTTTGCTGAATATCTTTTGGTAGACTTGGAAGAAATGATGGAGCCATCTCTTGGAGGTGGACTTATTAACATCTTTGTAGGTATGGCACTGACAGCAGAGAAAGAAACAATGGTGATTAACATCTCAGGTAGCTCTGATGAACACTTCTGACTCAGCCAAAGGAAGCTGTAAAAACAACGCTTCCAGGAAATAGTCTTTGACTAACAATCAGAATTAAAGATGTCACCTGTTGAAGATAGAAGGTGAAAGGCCAAGATTTGCCATGCATTTAAATGATGAGTGAAAAACACTGAAGCTTCAGAACAATCACCAATCCTAGTTCATTTAGGAACACTCATAGACGTCTCCTGAAGGGGTGAGAGGTGGTTGGTCTGTAACACACATTATTGAGACATTTCTAAACTAGATAACTGCATCAGAGTCCCATACTGCAGTGAAGTCGTCCAGTGTGTTTCAGAACATACTACGAAAATAGCATTGTTTGCTTATCACTTTTTAAAAATCACAAACTCGACAGTGTTTCTCATCCACATTAAAACCCTTGTGGCACAGAAGCAGTGAGAGAAATAATACCCCTTTGTTACAAATCAGAGGAAATTGCTTTCAAAATCTCTCATACACAAAGAATGATCACATTTGAAACTGAAAAACTCTTCAGTAGCATCATGAACAAAGATTGCTTGGTAAAAAGCACCAGCGTCATCATTGGTCTGTCCAGAAAGGGGAGAGGCTACAGCAGAGAGAATGTTGGGAAGGGAAACGGAGGCTCCGTGGGAAGTAAGTTGGGGGATGGAGGGGAGGTTGGTAAGATAGATGGCAAGGTCAAACAGCTGGCAAATTATTTACTGGATGGTCTATTTAAATTTTCATATAGAAACATGGTATTTCATGGCTAGTTAAATGAAACCTAGAGGGGCCAGATACCTTTTGTTCAAAGTGCACAGTTTTGCTTTTGCTGTGACCTCATAGCCCATAGCTTAGTCCACAATAGACCCACATGGGACTGTGGCAGCCTCATCTCTGAGCTTTCTGGTGCTGTGAGTTTGAGTCATATTGTCAGGAAGACCAACAGCCTCATTATCCAGTGGAAACTGAACATCAATGCTGGCCCCAAGTCCCAGAACCTCCCAAGACCTCTCTGATGCCAGGCTATGTCAGGCTGGCATCTCATCCTCAGTGACCACTGACTGGCCCATGTGCCCAGTGGGCAGACCCCCCCCCCAGGCCTGGGCCTGTTCTGGGTCCCAGGACACCATAGCACCTGTCTTGGTACTAAATATTTCTCTTCCTCAAAGGACTCAATTACTTTCCCACCATCCTGGTACCACCTGGAATGTACCTTCCTATCAATACATATAAGCTTTGCCTGACCACCACTTGGAATCTCTTTACATCATATTTTGCTAGGCAGAGACTCTGGTAACCAGCTCTGTTTGCCTGAATGATTCCTTGGAACGGCACCGTCACTTTCGGAATCAGCCTCCCTAGGCAGGGACCTTTGTAAGCATCAGAATTATGTGGGATGGCGGGTGAGGGGCCTTTAAAAACGCAGACTTCTGGGAATTACTGCAGCATGTTCTGATCCATACGTCGGAGACCCAGACTAGAAGGCTACAGTTTTAGCAGACAGTTCAGTGTTCCTAATGCCCACAGCACCATTACAAGACACCACGCTAGAGAATGATCTGGCCTCTACAGTGAGTTCATCTGTCCCAAGAGTGGATTTTGAAACCAGATGCAAATATTGCTCAAGGCTGGAATACACATGGCGAAGCAATGGGTTGTGTGTGTGCATGTGTGTTTTGTTCTGTTTTTATTACTTACTTTTCTTTTCTTTTTGGTAAAAATTTCCTCAGATAGTAAGTAACATTTGTACTTGTTTTCTTGGTATTCAAAAATAAGAAGTAATGGTCAAACATGAATTCTGCAGCCAGACTGCCTCGATTTGAATCACATCTTCCCAACATACTAGCTTTATACAGCTTTAGGGCCTTTGACAGGTCATTTAACTGTTTTGAGCCTTAATTTTATCATTTTTGTTCAAATGGAAGAATCTTTTCATTTTTTTAATCTCAGCTTCTTGCGAAAGGACTCTGCCAACTATTTCCTGACCTTTTGTGAATATAATTTGTTCCCAGGGTAATACTCACAGCATGTGCAAAGACTGATATAAAACACATCTAAAATGCACACAATACACAGTGATATGCTCATTCTTTATTTAAGTTCCATATAAATCAATGAGAAATATGCCAGCACTATAATAGAAATATGGGCAATGCATAAACAAATAAAACAGAAAAAAGCAAAGGACAGGTAAGCACAGAAAAATATTCTATTGCTTTTGAAGTAAAAGATGTAAATTAGAACACCAGTAACACATAATTTTCACAACAAATTGATGTGACTAAAAAGTCTAACCTCTCATCTTAGTACAAATGTGGAACATGGGCTTTCCTGATGTCCTGATGGCAAAGCTGCACAGCAGTGCGAACTCTATGAACAGCAGCTGTCAATACATGTCAAAGCAGTAAATGTCAAACTTCTTGACTCAAAATACCACCTTGGGGAATATACCCTAAGGTAATGATAAGAAATAGCTAGAAGGAATTATATCAAAGGAAATCTATCCCTACATTTTATGAACAAAAATAATAGTCTAAAAGGCTAATAGTAGAAAATTGGTCATATAAATCATGATAAAGTCAGAGAAGTGGGAATTTGGATTATATAATATGTTGTAGCAAGGTAGACACTCAGGTAAGAATAAGGTAATGCGGCTTGGCTTCCATAGCTCAGTGGTTAGGGTGCCAGCCACATACACCGGAGCTGGCAGGTTCGAACCCAGCCTGAGCCTGCCAAACAACAATGACAACTACAACAAAAACAACAACAACAAAAAAAAAAAATAGCTGGTCATTAAGGCAGGTGCCTGTAGTCCCAGCTACTTGGGAGGCTGAGGCAAGAGAATCACTTAAGCCCAAGAGTTTGAGGTTGCTGTAAGTTGTGATGCCATGGTACTGTAGCCAGAGTGACAGCTTGAGACTCAGTCTCAAAAGAAAAAAAAAAAGAATAAGGTAATGTAGTACAGGACTCTGCCTGAAAGTGTGTGCACAGGTGTCCATGTTATTAATGCCATTGCTGAGGGACGGACTGACAGTACTCTTGCCTCTTCCTCACGCTTTTTAGCATTTCCTAGTAAATATATTTCAGTAACTGAGGAGCTCATACGTGCATATTTATCTTGAGAAGTGAGTTGCAATAGAATTTTGGAAGCTTTAGAATTCTGTCTCAAGTGTATACTTATTTTAATAAAGTCATAATGTAATTTCTACAGCATTTATCTAGTAGTAAGAACTTATTAAGGAAGGTGTTGAAGGGGACCGAAATCTATGGCCTTCATCTAACTGGGGGGGAAAAACAGCACCTTCTAAGTGCAGTGCAACGTATAAAAATGGGCAGTGTCTGATAGCCTGAAGGGTGGTTATTAACTGGCCACATCTTTAATATTGGTAAGACAAACAGAGTTTGAGCCGGACAGACAGAGACTCAGACACAGGGGAAGTCACGGATTAGCATAAACGGCCTTCTGTGGCAAAGCTGGACATGAATTATTTTCATAAAGTAACTGTTCGACCTAGGTTCACAAAAACCCTGCTAATACCCACTAAATTAATCCCCTGGCTTTGAGTATCAGTGAAAGATAGACACCCCTTTCTTAGTCTGTCTAGTTTGTCTGGCTCTGCTCTGGTGTTGACCCAGTCTCATGTCCCAGCACTGATATCACAGAACAAGAGGTTGATAATAACATACACACAGCTTTGGGCTGTGTCGTTCTTCCAAGAAACGTTTTGAAAACCTCAATTAGTTGCTAGTCTAAAATACTCAGACTTTCAAAAATACGGTACACCTTCATAAAATCAGCTGATGCATTTTCATAAGAATAATAATGGGTGTTAGAATTCATAACCCTTTAATTCCCTCCTGTATAGACCAGGGAAAATAGTGTTTAGGTGATTTAAATTAAATACAATTATAGACAGAAAGCCGTTAGCACGATCTCTCTCCACCAATTTTACAAGAATTATCCACTCATTTGAAGCCATTAAATTGGCATTTTATAACATTGTTACCCTTTCCAATCTATAAAACTGCCCAATAAAACACAGTAAAAATTATCCTCATGGAAAATTTGAGTCTTGATTCTACTGTGCTGGTGGAAGATTGGTGGCTTTTCATAAACTAAAGAGGGTGTGATCCTACAAGTTTATTAAGGGTGGGGTTTCTCTCTCTCTCTCTCTCTCTCTCACACACACACACACACACACACACACACACACACAGGTACAACAGGCTGTAATACTCACCCTAAGACACTGAAAATTCTGACCCCTACGTAACTTCTCTCTTCAGTACGGAGTAGCATGTGGGCTGGACATGGAGGCACATGCCCTTCCCCAAGGCCCAGGCTTCCTCTGTTAAGAGCCTGTGATCTCTGTTAGTTGGGGAGAACATTTGAAGCAGCCTCTCCCTTCCTCCTGGCAAGACATCTATCGCATTCAAAATTCCTCTCTTCCCCAAGACATCTACCATGTTAAAAACTCCTTTCTCCCTTGTCTCATGGGGTCATTGTGCAGTGAGCATTCCCATCTCCACCAAACCCCCTGCAGTCCCGACAGCAGCCTGGACACATTTCTCCTAGACAGTGGTTCACACAAAGAGTGGAAGGGAGAGAAAAGGACTTCCATGCTTTTATGATTTGTGATAATATTGTTGGCCCAGGTGTGATGGGCGTGGGGACAAAGAGGCCCAGTAGGCCAGCTCACGCATCTGAGCTTCAGCCGTGGCTGTCACAGGGACACAAGCCCTCGAAGGATCATGTGTCCCACAGACCACAGCACAGTGCATCTGACTAAGTGAGCCGTTATTCCATGGTTCTACCTCCAAAGCAGGAAAAGTCAGTGTTCCGTTTTATAATAAGGAATGAAATATGGTAATTGCTCGGAGAAAGTCATAGTACATTCTTATTATGATCACTTTGCACCCTGCCAGTGCTTTTTGATTCATGAGGCAATTGCAGTGGTGAGAAAAAAAGCTGCCCTGTTGCCAGGCACAGGGAATGGTATCATGCCTAGCAATTAATTGGTAGAATCAACAGTCACAATAAAAAGAAATAGCCATTATTAGTTCTTCAAATTTCTTCCTGTGTATTTTCCATCATGAATAAATACATGAGATAATTTTAATACAAAGCTATTCACAGTTAGGTAAAGGCTACACCTTAAAAATTATTATGGCTTAATGCACTGGTTGACATATTATAGAATCTAATTTTGGTGCTTGACTAGAAGATTCCTATTTTAGTTGTTTCTAGTTTGATAATAAAAGCATTTATTCTAAGGAGTATATAGTTATATTGTACTGATTTATAAATGTTATGTATTGCACACTGAAGGAGTATTTATTCACGTGAATGTCATACTTTTCAAACTGTGAAGAGTGATTATTAAAAATTTTTGTGAGCAGAATCTTATATTCAACCCAATATGCTATTCTTTTATTGTATGGTATAAATGATGTCAGACAATCTCCTTGGTCATCCAGGCCAAGTTATTTACAGAGCCTTCTTGAATCCTCTTCAGCCTTAGTCGTTTCTTCCTAAATCATCAATGACGTGAGGCTATATAGTTCACACACTATTTCTTTAAAATATCATATGATGCAAATCCTGGGAATTAAGTCTTTTGACCCCTCTGTCTGTGTCTTATAAAGGAAGGGGGTCTTTGTTTGCATAAATCTGTATGTGTGTTTATGTATGAGTGGGAGAAAGAGAGAGAGAGAGAGAGAAAAGGGAAGAAATCATGTGCTTTAGAAGTGACCTTTAACACAAAAAGTAATGGAACTGATTAATACTCAATTCGTATTTTCTTCTGAGGGAAATTAAGAGTTGACTTTACCATGCTCGATATTCAGGCTTCTCCACCACTGGGCACCTTCAGGATCTTGATCCTTAACCTTGTGGAGAGGTCATTAGATAATCACCTAGATCTGCAGGGCAGATACAAAAAGAGAAAAAAAATACTAATGCATCCTTTTCCTTGTTTTTTTCTTTCATACTAAAAAACTCAAGTAATTTCATAACTGGAATAGACCATGGATTCTACCCAGTTCTCTGACAGATTCAATTCCTTATTTGGGCAAACACAGGGCTTTGAAACACTTATGTGATCTAAAATTAGGATGACCAAATACTTTGTCATTCCAAATAGAATCTCTGAGGAGTAAAAGGAAGACACACCTAACAACCGTGCTGAGACACCAGGCACAACGCTGACTGTCTCCGGCAATCTGGGCTAACCAAGATTTCTCTCCACCTACAGAAATACCTATTTCTTTGGATGTGAATTACAATAATCCACATAAAACTTTTTAATTAAGATGAAGTCAAGAAAATACAAGGGATCTAGACTAGCTAAGCCAGTGCTGGAAAAGAACAAAGTTGGAGAACTCATACTTCTTTTAAAGTCATTACAAAATCACCCTAATGAAGACAGTGTGGGCCCAGCGTGAAGACAGGAATCTTCACGGATGGAACAGATTCAAGAGTTCATAAATAAATCCTCACGCCTGTGGTTAATTAATTTTCAACAAGGCTTCCAAGATAATTTAATTGGAAAAATAGTCTTTTCAACAAACGGTCACTGGAGAAACGGACACCAGCATGTGGAATGATGAAGTCGAGTCCTGTGTTCAGGAAGGTCTGGATGGGAAGGGTGGATTCAGGAATCCCTGCTTCATGGAAGGCTTTAAAACCCTGAGGGTCGAGAGGAATCTCAAGGGAGCCTGTGCAGAAAGACAGAAGCCAGGGCTCCCCAGTGTCGGGAAAACAGGTCCCTCCACACCCCTCCTCCTCCTGTCCCCACTGCAGACCCTGGTGTTGCTTTCTCTTCCCTCCAACGCCGCCCCCTTCACGCCTGTGCAGCTCAGCTGCTCACCTCCCGCCTGTCTCACACTGGGAGCCCCCAGCCCTCCAAGGCCGACTCTCTCTCTGCTCCTTCTCTTGTGTTTGCACAGTGCGTGCACTTTCCGGCGTGCCGTGCCCGCTGTCTGTCCCTGACTGCGGGGAGATGCTCCCCCCAGTCCTACCTTCAACTGGACCCCTGCCTGGGACACGGTGAGTGTTCAACCTTTCTCCACCACCTACTGTAGCCAGAGACTCAGCGGTGTCATTTGACTCACCTTACGTTAACTTAGCCCCACTTTCTTTGGACAGCAGAGCGGTCACCCGGATCAGGCTACACGGAATCTGGTACAAGCTTCGTAGGAATGGTGAAGATGATGATGCAGCTTAGCTATCCTTTCGTTTCCACTGAGTCACCCCAAACCAGAAAACACTGTGGAGGCTGAGGCAGGAGGGTCCCTTGAGCCCAGGATTTCAAGGCTGCAGTGAGCCGCGATGATGCCACTGCACTCCAGCCTGGGCCACAGAGCAAGACCCTGCCTGAAAAAACAAACAAGCCAGGCCCCAAAATCAAAAATCAGAAGAGGCACAAAGAACGTACCCTTAGCAAGAGCCCAAGCAGGTGGATGGGTCCAGCTCTCTCTGGGGCTCTGTAGTTCCCTGCAGGTGCACCCCTGAAATCCCCGTGGCCAGTGTGGCCCTCACGCACGAGGAGCCTGCAGTAGTAGGTGCAGGTTGCCATCTTACGGCCCTTTAAACCTGCAGGTCTTTGCAGGGGCTCCCTGGAAACGAAGTCATGCTTCCTGGAACACTGAGCTTTCTTCAAACCACCATCCTTCCCATGGGGTCAGGCTGCACTGGCCTGGCCCTGACCTCCACGACACCCAACTTGCTTTCTGTGTGAGCAACAGTCCACAGGACAGCACAGGGGGGAAACCTGCCCACAACTGACCCTAAGAGAGGCCCCTTCCCTCCAGGCGTGGGAAGCTTCCAGGGGAACTCCCGAGATGCCACCATATCTGCATGCAGAAATATGTCCACCTTCTCTAGACTCAAAGGACTTTTTGTCTGATCTCCCAATGAATAGAGGAGATTAAATTTCATCATTATTAGTACCTACCATGTAGCAGCGTTTTGCTCAGGTAGGCAGGGCCAGCATTAAATCTTTGCTGGTTGAACAGTTTGAATGAAGATGCCAAGAAATGTGCCGGGGCATCACTCATGACTTCACCAACAGCTGCTGCTTCTCACTTAATTCTGGTCCACGTTATAATATCCTGTGGACATAACAGCTGCCACTCAAACCTCCCTCTTCGTGAATTAGCACACACCAAAGAAAAATGTAAGCACCAAAGCCTACCAGAAATAGAGCTTGAAGTTGGGATATTATCTTGGCTACATGAGACGTGTCAGGACTGATAAAAAGAATTAAGGAAAGTCATGACTGTTTTTCTGTAAGAGCTGTCACGGTTCTGTTCCAGCCATTTTCTAGTATCGCTAAATTAATAGATATTTGCAGCTTATAAGCACTAGATTTATGAGAGAATACTAAGCATTAAATATGAATTCCTTTTGTTTATTCCTAAATCGAAGCCCATAAAGCAGCAAAATCGTTTCTCACATTTTGTTGCCCTTGAATTGGCAACGTTGCTCGCAGCTCTGTGAGAACATGGCACTTTTTGACATTTGTAGAACTAGCAATTACCCGTACTAAAAAACATGAAAAGGCCCCCGTCAGCCTGTCTCACTTAAACTATGTCCAATGACATGATCAAAATTGCTTTAGAAACACAGTTACTCAACTGAATAACTATTAAAGTAACAAACCTGAGGAGGAAAATCCATTTTTGCTGAACCAAATAGAAGCTAAATGCTATATGAATATCACTGCAACTGAGCAGAGCATATATTTGTCTTAAACCTCAAATAAAACATGCAGAAACTAAGGTCAGCATTTTACCTCATGTTCCTTAGTCTTCATCTTCAGATAGAACATAAGTGAAAGGGTGCAGACCCTGAGGTAGAGAGAGACCCATCGGGCATACCTTTAATTCTACCAAACCTAGTACGTGTTTGTCGGAGCTTGCTTCCCTTAATTAAGGCAGATCTTGAGGGCGACGAGGCTATTATCTGAGTTTAAACCTGCATGTTCAAGTTCCACAGTTCAGGCCAGCTGTGAACTTTCAAGGCAACTCTGGCCACTTAACCTTCTGCCTGATTCATTCTAACCCGTTTGAAGAAAAGAATCAGCGTATTTCCATCTAATTTATTCTTCTGATCTTAAAAATAATTTAAATAGCCCTCAACCTTACATGGATTTAGCTAAAAACATATATTGTCCGGCTTTAGTAAAAGGAAAAGGAATAAAACCAAAACCACCTCTGAACTAACGCGTTGACTGTTATAATTCTCTTGCAGATCCGTACATCTTGGCCTTTGGAAAACAGATTATAATTAGATACATTGAGGGCTTCAGGAGAATTTTTATATCTTGAAAGATGTCATAACATTTTGAAAGATTAAGTTTGTCCTCCTTGTTTTATGAAATTAGCTACTCTATTTGTTACAGAAAATGGAACAGCCATAAATTCAAATAGTGAATATTTAAAATCACTTAAAAACTCCACAGTGATTATCTGAAGATAATATAAAGTAGATAATTTTTAAAGAAATTTTGTTTATTAGCATATGTATTTGCATACACCTGTTTATTTGCATATTTGCGTTACTTTAAGTGGACTGACTTTATTTTCAATCCCCAGGTTTTTCTTTTGGAGTAAAATGTTAGTAGAAATGTGTACACATGCTTTCTGTGGCTTGAACTCCATTTGTGCACATAAAACATAAATTTATTATTAAATATGAGAAAATTATGACATCAGAACATATTGTGCCCATAAATGGTTTACTACATATGTATATAGCAAAATAAGTCCCATTAATACAGTTTCTTGCTTTCTCAATTGTTTTCATGTCTAATAACCTTATACTACAACCAGTTTATGAAATAGTAGAAAATTTTTAAGATACAAGATACTATAGAAACTACATTTTCTATGAAATAAGTAATACTGGTTTCCAAGTAAATCTTTGGAAAATGTCATTTGAGCCTTTGACGTTACACATGTGAATTATGCACCAATAAGTGTCTTATACATGAAGATAATATATATGAAGTGAAAACATTTGATAAGGCACAGACAAAACTGAGAACATAGTTTCCAAACTGTCTAGGGCCAACATGTTATGTGATGTAATCTCTTTATTACACAAGAATTTAAAGGTAACAAGCTCAAGAAATGTGAAAATAAATGGGATATAACATGAAGAAAATCCTTTGTAGGAATCATGGAAATGCAGTATTTCAAAGGGCATTAAAATGTGTCAAATGCTCTGCCATTGGTTAATCCCCTCGAGGTGGAAATACCCTCGTGGCTAATTATTCCTTCTTGGCCTGGACACTTCTCCAGCACTGGGCACAGGTGACACCACTGGGCACCCATCACACCATCGAGAATCTTACTTATCATCATGGGGGTGACGTGGGGGCTCATCTTCCCTCGTCTCTCAGGAACTGGAAACACTTTTACTGCCTAAATCTTGAAAGAGCACCTCTAGGCTGAGCAAGACAACATTACAAGGACCCAAAGATAGTTTTGTTCTCCTGGGAAACTTTTCAGGTTCATGTGATGCTTCTGAACATGTGGCCCCCGTGGGTCCTGCACTCGGCTGGCCCTTCCTCCAGCGTGTTCTTGGGGCACCTGCCAGGTTACCGTTCCATGACTTGACGTGACCGCAGTGCTTCCCTTTTCTTAGGTTCGTTTTCATTCACGTGCTGCTCCTAAGGTCTGTGCTCTCACTTTGCCCTTCCTCATGTATTCTTTTGGTTCATCTGCATTTTGATAAACTTGTTTTTAAATCAATACTATCAGCCATATTATAAAATCCAAAATGCACCCATTTTTAGACTGTGATGGGAGAAATCAGCTTCATCTCCCAGTATCCAGCTGCCTGATTTCTTTTCCTCAGAGAGTTTCTTGGTTTCTTAGTGTATCTTACCTGAGAATTTTCTCTCATTTGAACATATAATATTTTCTTTGGCCCATACTTATGAATCACACTACTTTGCACTTGATTTATTGAAAAAAAAAATACATCCCTTGTCCATACATAGAGACATTAGTAAGGTCAACAAAGTGGTGGACTATCAATTCCAAGCCCTTATTCCACTTACAGAACCACTGAAAACAGCCAGAGACCTGCTAAAATAACCTTAGATGAGGTCTGGAAACCAGTCAGAACGCCACAGCAACCAAGTAAACATCTGGTCAAGAAAAAACCTCATCCTAAAAGGTAGGGAATTTCATGGCGCACAGACACAGCCTGGCCAAACCCCCACTCCACCCCACTAGGGTCGGCATCTGTCCACCCGTAGTCACATGTTCCGAGGGGCATTATTTACAACAGCCAACGGTGAAAACAAAACAGAACAAGTGTTATCAACCTTGAAGGCAGTATGCTTCAAGTGAAACAAAGCAGATAGATAGGACAAGTATTTATTTGATGATTATGCTTGTATGAGGTACCTGGAGTACAAATCCATAGTGGCAGAAAACAGAATGGTGGCTTCTGGGAGCTGGGGACAGCCGCAGATGAGCGGTTTTTGTTCAATGACTATGGAGTTCAGTTTGAAATGAAGGACAGTTTTGGAGGTTGAGAGCGGTGACAGTTGTACCACAAAGTGAGCACATTTAATGCTACTGAATTATAAACTTGAAATGATTAAAATGGTTAAGTTAATATATTAATTTCACCAAAAAATCTTAGATTTTTCATTCAGTGACCATGTAACACAATTTAACCTGCTCCCTATTAATGAAAATGAATGTCCATTGTTGCAATTTTACACTGATAGTGTGATTTCTTTTGAGCAAAATTTTGGAGATAAGGACATTTGAAGAAAATCCATCTTGAAGGGATTCTCTTTGGCCAAATCTGGAATTGAAACCAACATCAGCAAAATAAGTAATAGTATTCACAGATTACAACCCTTTGGATAAAATAGGAAATCATGAGACCACACTTAAATAAATCAAGGGGAAGAAGAAACATCTCTCCTTTCCGTCGAACACCAATTAATATAGATGTGAGAGGGATGATGGGATTAAATCACTATTTAACACAGAATTATAATGAACCAAGACAAGAAACATCCATAAATGGTAAAATAGTGAACGAAGACGAAATAAACCACGGAGAGCTGCACAGTCCCTAAGTAGCTCCCCGGAAAATACTTAGGGTATCAGAAGAAAGAATATCTTTATAGTGGCGAATCCGGCCTCTTCTTTTTTTTTTTTTCTTGCCAAAAAATCATTACCTGAATCTGTCGACTCAGTCGATAAGACTTGAGGGATATTCAACAAATCAGGGAAATAAGGGACATTCAACATAACACCTGGCCTGTCACCTCCAAAAGTAGCAGAGTCACGGTGTCCCGGGAAGGGCCGAGCGGACGCCCTGGCTCCGAGGTGGCCGCAGCGCCGGACTCCACCTGCGCCCGGATCCGGTGGATCTTCCCGGGTACAGGACAGGAGCGCAGCCGGGTGGGCTGAGGCTGGAGGAGGGGTCCACAGGGGACGCGGCTCCTGTAACCTTCAAATTATACCAAAACGAAATCTTTTCATCCATGGGGGCGTGTGATTGTTTACGTATTGGTTCCGTATTAGTACTGAGTACATTGGATTTTCTTTGCCATTCTTGAGATACTTTTCAAAGAAGAGTATGTTTCAACTCCACCCGGATAAATATAAAAGACACAGTCTCTGTCTTCTGTCTGAACCGAACTCCGTGCTGTCCACACGCCACAGACCGCTAGTCCATTCACAGGTGGATGACCACTTGGGCTGCTTCCACGTCCTGGCAAGTGTGAATTGAGCCGCAATAAACATTCAGGGGCAAAAGTAGTCTAGCAAGGGCAGGGGAGAAACAGGGGACAGAATGGGGGGCTGGGGACGGCGACGGGGGGGGTGAGGGTAACCCTCAGGATCTCGCCTAAGGGGCTCAGCGTCTGGGTGTTCAGTGTGTCCCCTGGTGATGGGCCCAATTACAACTTGAACTTTACCTTAGAATTGAAAACGATGTCACCTAAACATCTGTACACTCATATTCATTTGTAATAAAAAAAAAAAAAAGAAACATTTTCAAAGTGAATTGAAGAGAAAAGATTTTTGTCCTGCCTCCCCGTCCTCACCTGCTCTGAACTGTATGTAGCTAGCTATAGGGTTTATCCATTTCTTAATGTCTTTAGAAAACATTATTTGTTTTCTAATGCCATTTATATGACTATAAATGATATATTCTCCTGATATCAGTGTTGGTATTTGATATTTTGCTAAAAATTTTTTTGTTTCATCCAGATGTTTTTCATACTTATTCATGGAGTATTTGAATTATATAATTGCTTCTCTGAGACTTTATCTCTTTTACCACATCTTTTTATCTTAATTAATTATTGTTTTATTTTATACCAAGGCATTTTGAATATATTTTTTTATCTTAGCTTTCCCATATTGTGATTTGTTACCTATTGCTATTATCTGCATTTATTCTTTCCTTCCATTTTATTTGAGTTTATTGTCCATTTTCCAAAGTTCTTAACAATAAATATTTATCTATCTATGCCTTTTGTTCATTAATAAAGAAAAAAGGTATTGATTGTCTTCTGTGAATTTCATTAATATAATTTATGGATAGACTACAATTTTTTTTCTATGAGTTCCTCTTTGATCTAAGAATTATTTAAGGGGAGACTTTTCATTCTTTTCTCTCCTTTTATAAATTATTTGTTGACTTTTTGTTTTATTTCTACTCTTGTTATTGTAATTTTTGCTTTATTATAGTAGTAGATGATAGTGGCTATGCTATTTCTTTATTTGACAGATTTTATGGTTTTCTTTAAGGCATACATGACATAATTTTTGTGTGTGTGTGTGTGTGTCAACTTTTCAAAGGCTTTGAAAGAAATTGAATTCTCTAAGAGTTATGGTCAATATATCTAATTTAGTTAAATTGAATGTAATTATTGTATTTAAGACAACCGCATTCTCAGCTCTCTTGACCACTGACACTATAATGAAAGTTGAATATTAAGCACTCCCAACTAATATATTTCTATCTATTATTATTGATAAGATGCACAGAACTCCATAAATGCTAAATGTCCACTGTGGGTTGTACTCCAATCACTACAAAGTGTCTTTCACTGTTCCCCTGGGTAGTCCTCTGTCCTGAGTTATGTCATTCAGATGGCAGCTTTGTGGGCCCAATTGTTGACACCACGTTGGTGGCCACAGCTCTTGGCATAACTGAGTCTCTTTATATTTCTTTATACATTCCTAAAAAATAACTGTTGTCATTAAAATACATTGTAGTCATTAAAAACATTCGAGCTTCAATAGTCATTTTTTAAATCAGACACTGATTTTTTATTATTTTTAGGAACAAAAATGTTTAAATGTCATGTTCACTATGGTAAGGGAAAATAACAAACATGTATTTCACAGTAATATATTTGCAACAAAAATATTTTATTATTTTCCCTAGAAATTACAGACATATGAACACATCTTGGTTTAGTAAATTTGACAATAGAAAGTCTTTTTTAACTTCTTGCATTGAAAGGCAAGAAAATAAAAGTGGTCGCTCATGAATGAAGAAACGTCAAGTTTTAGAGTTGCTTATCTGTCTCAACTTGATTAGTTAGAAGATATATTCTTGGCTTAGCTCCCTTAAAATAAACATTTTAATTCCTTAGCTAACATGGGGGGGGGTGTACAGTATTACTTAGAGCCTATGCAAAATCCTTTTACATTCAAATGATGTTCTTCATAGCTTGCTTTTAATTAAAGCTGATCCCCTGTTTGTAGGAAAACATGCATTACTGATTTAATATATTCCTTCATCAAAAAAAAGCTTAAATTGTTTTGTATCTATGTTCTCCTTAAAACAGAATGGCGTGCTTTCTTGTTTTGTTTCACACAGGTGTCATATCCAGAGGAAAGAGAGCTTATCTGTGTCTCTTCACAGGAGTGAAGGACAGTTTAAAGGTGTTACTCTAGGGGACTGTCTGGCTAGTAGGTAAGAATTGGATGCCATCTCCACAGCTGTCTAAGGATGATGGGGTTCTGTTTGCTCCCATTTGATGAGAATCTCCCACCACCATGCCAAGGGGCCAGCACATGCCGCATTAACGCACAGGTGTGTGGAGATGCCGGCACGCTCTACCTTGGGAACCAGAGAGGGGAGAACACTCTTAGTTGATCACCAAGGTTTTGTACAACCAACCCCTCCTTTACCTATTATTTATTGTACAACATGAAGCACACCATGGTGTTTTTATGTACTTACGTACATGTACCACAGCCAAACAAATGAACATATCTATCATCTCATACAGTTCTTCCTTTTTTTCTTCTTTTTTCTTCTGTCTTTTTATTTTTCCCCCAAATTCTTGGTAAATTACCAATATACAATGCAATATTATTAACTATCATCCTCATGTTATATATTAGATTTCTGGACTTGTTCATGGGGCTTGGAAGTGAAAAATTTGGAAAAGCTGGATCACAGCACTCTGGGTTCAGAGAGCTGCAGCCCTTGCCCAGAGAGGTGCCCATCAGGAGAGAAGATTCATTCCCCAGTGGCCAGGAGTGTGGTCAGCTGATGACGCACAGGCCAGAGCCCTGGCAGAAGCCCACTGCTCCTCCGAAGACAGCTGTGTTGCCCATGTTCACATCCCCGTCCCCAGCACAGCCTACATTTGGTATCTATTTGAAGTGGAGCACATGTCCTGGCCTCACTGTCTGAATTGGGGGCACCTGTGAGCTCTCAAGGGGTCAGAACAGCTGCAGCCGGCCACTGCTGAGGCTCGCCCTGAGTCTGCCTCGCTCCTCATTTCCTCACTACCCAGGCCCTGTTTCCGAGGAGCCCAAGATCACATAAGATTTACCCCAACAGGGTGATAAGGTCATGTGCATGAAAATAGATTCTTGAGCTAAACCGACACGGTGTTAGCAGAGAACGGGGAAATGCATTGGGGGTAAACAACCATGCCTGACATTTCTCTGAAAATTGGCTTTATGCTTGATGGCTTTAAACCCTACAGCCTTATAAGACAAATTTCAATTATAACCTTAAGGACATTTAGCAACAAGTGACCAGTGATCACTTATTAGAGTTACAGGATAGTCCTGAACCGCCTGTAGGTAAAAATCAGAACTGTAATCCATTTTTGACAGACAAAATACAGTGATTTGTCAGGTAGCATGGGTGGGAGTTTATAACATCCCTATCCCAAGTACCAGCACTACCTAACAAGGCAGCCACCTGCCGCGGGGCCCGCTGAGCACTGGATGCCCAGCTGGCCCAACTTGACACGCACTGTACACGTAGTATAAAATACACACTGGGTTTTGAAGATAAAGCACAAAAATTTGAAAAGGTAAAATATCTCAATCGCTTTTTCACATTAACTACTCGTTAAAATACTGTATTTTTGGTACATGTAATTAACTAATCTACCTATTGGTAATTACAATGTATCATCGTAATTGACTTCACCTATTTCTTTTTTCCTTTCTTGCATGTGGCTAATAGAAAATTTGAAATTATTATTATACGTATGTGACTCTCATTTATGGCTCTCATTTTTTTCTAGTGAAAGATGTGGGACCGTGCTTCTGTCTTTCATGTACTAAACTCATTTGTCTCCTGGTAAAAACCAGAACCAAAGACACAACTCTCCAGAATCAGTCTGACATAAAAAGAAAATCAGAACATATTTTGTTTCTTCTGCGGCTTGAAATTTCAGGTGGCATATTCTTGGAGTATTTAATTGTCTTCAATTAGATTTTAAATGTTCCTTTTAGTTATAATCAAAAAGACATCTTCTTAATCAGTAACATCTATTACGATTGTTAGAATAATGTAATTGGGTGTAATGGTATGAAATTAAAACTTAGGATGTTCAAGGTTTTTTTGTCCCCTTGAAGGAAACAAATGCAAAAAAAAAAAAAATCTGAAATTTTACATGTAACAAAATATTTGAACCTACTATTCTTCCCCATCATTGAATTAGTGTTCTCAGCGACAGCACTGAGAAGGGTAAAACAGTAATTTAGATATTAGGTTATAATTTTTTTCATCAATAGAAGTAGGTACAGGATACATATAATTTACTTATTATATTAACATACATTATTTATTTTATATGATTCCCCCTTAATAGACGACAGTGGTATAAAACAAAGAAAAGGAAACATATCAGGATAAACTACTAAATTCATGGAAAGCTATTTGAATTTCTTCAACCTCTAATGATCAATCAGTTGGAATATTTGCATTGTTACCTGACCACATTTAAAGATTGGCATGTGAGTTTCAAACACTTCCTGAATAAATCTTCCTGCCATCGCCCCAGTCCCCAGGACTCAGGGAGCTAAGTTAGAAACTCACAAACACATTGCCTGGTTTAATAACAGCCAGACTTGTGGAAGACAACAACTCCTTCTTCACTCTGGCAGTCTAAGGAAGGTATTTTAATTTAGCTCTCTTAATTGCTTCATATTGTGAATTTTAATGCGCCATGTGTAACAGTTTTCTTTCTACTGATTTTTCTTGCAGAACCCATTGTCGCCATTAGATTTTGGTATATTTTCTCATTTTTTATTCCCCAAAGTGCTCAATTTATGCACACTTAAAATTAGGTGATTAATGACTGTGATCATGATAAAATTTGAAGAGAATAAGCGCAAATCACTTAACTAGAATAAAGACCTTTTTTTGGTTAATTAACAATAACATATTAAGGTCATAAGTTGTCCAATTCCCCAATCACCCAACCACCCCTGATTTCTTCCAGTTGACAATTCTTTTTGTCTGTTTCATTTATTATTAAGGAAACTAAACACATACGTATTTTTGTTTTTTTCCTTTTTTCTTTCTTTTTTTTTTTTTTTTTTTTTTGAGACAGAGTCTCACTATGTCACCCTTGGTAGAGTGCTGTGGTGTCACAGCTCACAGCAACCTCAAACTCTTGGGTTCAAGCGATTCTCTTGCCTCAGCCTCCAAAGTAGCTGGGGCTACAGGTGCCTGCCACAATGCCCAGCTATTTTTTGGTTGTAGTTGTCAGTGTTTGGCAGGCCTGGGCTGGGTTCAAACCCACCAGCTCCAATGTATGTGGCTGGCACCCTAGCCTCTGAGCTATAGGCGCTGAGCCTTGAAAATGTACTTTAGATGACACATCACCTTTTAGCAACATTTAGAAAATACCCTTTGCATTGCCTTTGCCCTATAGATATGTATCCATACACACTCGATAAATCAGAATGGTTGAATACTACCAACACAAGATTTTTCCAAATGTGATTTTTTTAATTTTATTTTTATACTAAGACGTAGTTATATCCACAGAGAAAAAGATACCAAAATCATCAACATACTCACAGACCTCCTTTAGGAATGGAAATTATTCTTTTTAAATAGCGTCTTCTCTGGAAGTGACATTAGTAAGATGGCAGAATGGCTCCACTCCCTCCACTCAACAAACATTTGACTAGCAACTACCCATAGATAAGAATACCTTTGTACATATCCTAGAACTCAGGAGTGGGCCTGAAACACCCCCTTGGAACCCAGAACTACAAGCAGCCACATTTAGAGGGCAAGATAAATCGTCCTCTTTGGCTGTGCTGCGCCTTCCCCAAGGTAACACAGTGCAGCATGGAAAAGGTCCCTTGGATGCACAATTTCTACAGTGGGAAAAGTGACTGGGAGGTGGACATTCAGCTTCCCCACCTTCCAAGAGCCTTTCATGGAGGCACACTCCTGTTCCTGTCTTGTCTCACTGGAAACATTGGGAATATACCTCCAAGTCTAGATTACCTGGGGTCAGTTAGAAACAAAGAATGGGGCTGAGGCTCACAGTGCTCAGCCCAGGGACCTTGGCTATTGCTCTGTATTCCAATCAACAGAGGCATAGGCAGAAGCCTTAGGGTGCTGGACGTACAGTCTACAGTTATGCAGGGCTCAAGTCCCCAGCCAGCTTCCCCACACAAAACTGGTGCTTTCTTAAGTTTTCTCCAGGCCAGAAGACACCTTTGGGTCAATGATTACCCACAGAGGGAGCATATGGCCCCAGACAACCAGAACTGCTGAGCTTTGGTGCTCTGTGAAGCCCACCGCAGGCCAGGAGGCAAGCCCAAATCTACACACCTGTGGAATGTAGCCTCTGGCCCTTCCCACCCCCGCGTGGCACAGCAGCAATGCTAGAGACCTCACTAAGGCATGGAGCTCACCAGGTGACCCTGTTCAAATGCAGATTCCAATCAACATTACCACCCAACCAGGTAAACAACCTATAAACCTTCCCACTCAGACATGAACACAGAGCACAACTGTAATCCTGCTTAGTGGCAGAATCCAGCTAGTGTCTCACCAGGTCACAGAGCATAGCCACCAATATTGTTTCATAGCCTGATACCAAGATTCTCTACCTTTCCAGGTTACTAAAAGCTGCCCCACTCAGAATCCCGGGCTAGACTCAATAATAAAAACCTATCACCACCAAAGAAAACCTGCAAAGGTTAGAAAAATGGCCATTTTTTCAAATGTGCAGTCCTTAATGAGAGAACACAAAGGTTACGAAAAATCAGGGAAATATGTCACTACCAGAGAAAATCAATAAAACTTCATTAACAGGCCCCAGAAGAAACGAAGATCTATAAAAAGACTGACAAAGAATTCATAATCCTCTTAAAGAAGGTCATAGAACCCCAAAAAATTATAAATAGAAAATTAAATAAATTTGAAAAGAAATTAATGAACAAAATGAGAACTATAGCTGTTATGATAAATGGTGTAGAGTTTCCTCCAAAAAGTAAAACTAGAATTCCCATATGATCCAGTAATCCCTCTTCGGGGTATAAACCTAAAGGGATGGAAATCAATATGTGGAGAGATGTCCACCATCCCATGTTTATTGCTGCACTATTTACGATTGCTAAGACACAGAGTCAACCTAGGTGCCCACTAATGGATTAACAGCTAAATAAAAAGTGGTGTATATCCAGAATGGAACACTACTTAGCCTTTGGAAATGGGGATATCCTGTCATTTACAACAAAATAAATGAATCTGGAGGACATTAGGTTTCATGAAATAAGCCGCACACAGACACATAATGACTACATGACCTCATTTATGTGTGGAATCTAAAAGAGTTGAACTAATGAAGTAGGGTGTAGAATGATGGATACCATCATTCCATCCTGGCTGGGGAGTGGGAAGGGAGAGTGGGAAGTTTCTGATCAAAAAGTACAAAGCTTCAGATAAACAGGAGGAAAATGGTGACTATAGTCATTAATAATGCACTAAATATTCCAAAATAACTATAAGAGTAAATTTCATAAAAAGTTATAGTTAAGAGTGATGATGGACATGTTAATTAGCTTGATTTAATCATTCCACATTGTATACATATGTCAAAACTTCACCTTATCCACCATAAATGTATAATCATGATTTGTCAATCAAAGCTAATGCTACTACTAATAAAATAGATAGCATCTTTTCTATATGGTATTATTTGCATATGACATGCCCAATGAATTCTTAATTTGTTTAAACACATTAACAATTTTAAAGTGTATGCCTATTTCTTACAGTAGAGTTACTATTTCAAGGTTTTAATAAACTGTTCAAATTTTATTTCTGTACACATGGATGCAATATTTTGTTCATATATTTTATAGGCAAATTTATCACATTAATTACTTGAGGGTCTTTCTCCTATTTTTTAAATGTTGTTGATATAAGCAGTACTTTAAAAAAATAAGAAGTTTCTTGAATTGGATTAGACTTTAAAAGTTACCTTTATTTTATGAGGCAGTAGTTGAGAGGGGTTTTCAGTGAATCTGATAATGGCACTACGCATAGTCATTGGCTATAAAATACAATAAAATTTCGTTCACCTCAGAGAATTTCTTTAGAGATGTACACACTTTTGCAGAAGTACCTTTTTGGCAACAATTACAAAGTAAATTATTTCAATGTAATCATTCATTCAGCATAAACTGGTGAAAAATTCAGTCCATTTTCCATAATGAGCACAATTCATGACGAATGTAAAGAAGTGTGTGTCCAGAAATTAGCTTTGTGTCATTGACACCAATGTGAAACAGCATATAACTAATGAAACAAGTGACAAGAAACTAATGAAATACCATGAAGAATTAACATGGTGCCCTTCCTGTTTCTGAAAGCATTTAGCGAAAAAGCCCAAACTCTAATAGATCATGCAGGGTGATTATCTCTAGCTTGTAATTTTAAAACAATCATTGATCATGTGCAGGAGATTTGCTGAAAGTCACACCTTTACAGAAGTTAAGACCTTCTCTGCGTGTGGTGACTTTGAAATATGTGACGTGTCACCTGCCAGTTATGCTAATTTCAGACTGTGCAAACCAGCCTCTGTGAATTATGGGACCACTTCCTAGTGCTAGCTCTGCACTGCAGCAATGATTCTCCGATATTTGTTCTGATTTCTAGTTTCGGGAGAAATATTCAGTCTCTCTCTCTCTTTCTCATTCTTTCCCTGTATTTCTCTCATTCCCTCTCTTTCTCCTTCATTCATTCATTCTCTCCCCATGTCTCTCTCATTCTCTCTCTCTCTACATAACATGTCAGTTTCAACTTAATATCTCAAAAATAAAAGCAGCTCCTAACAATTTTACAAATGTGCTTTTATAACATCTACTTTTGCATCATTAGAAGAATTAATAAATTTGATAAGTGGGTTTATAGTTTGAAAATAAGAACACATTTTGTAGTACAACATACCGTAACAATCAAAGTAGCCTCTAAAGTGTAAAAAAAAAATAGTCTTTGACTCCTTGGATAATGACGTGAAAACCAAATTGATTTTTGCTTCTGTATTTGTTAACAAAAATTTACATCATTTTTCTTAAGAGCATTATGATTTTTCTGTGAAAAAAAATTTTATCTTCAAGTGGAAAAGATTCTGTCTAACACATTTACCATTTACTTATTTTAACCTTTCTTTCTTTTTTGTTTTTACATACTCAATTTTATAAAAAAAATACACATACTGTTTGAGAGATGTGCTTACACCTAACTTGCCAAGGGTAAGCTGGGGTCCTTAGTCCTTGTCCATTCCCATATTCTAGCTTCTTACTACTCCTAAATCAGCAGAGCTTACCACAGTAACCCTGCAATGCAGATTATGAAACAACTACTGATTGACCAACAAACTTGTGCTGGCACAGGAAATCTCTAGCAAGGTATCTCTAAGAAGGATGAGATAAATGAAACAATTCTTACTTACAGATGATGAAACAGTGCCTCCAAGAATCTTAAACAGGCAAGGTCAGAAATAAACCTTGACTGTTCTTAATTCTTGGCCATTGCTCTTTGTGTGGCATCCTATCCCAAATTTAAGAGTCCCTGACATGACCAAAAATACTTGATTCTTACTCTTTCTAGAAGAGTATATATAAAATCATTATAACAACGTAAATGGACATAATCCCACAAGTCCACAAGTTGTAACTACTGGTGACATCAAGAATATAGAAATACATCAAACAGAAGAAAGTTGCAACAATGAATTTCTTGGAAAATTAAAGAAGACCGTAAATGAATCTTTGATGTATAAAGGAAAGCAAAAAACAGGAAATAGGACATAATAATAGGAATATGTAAATAGGACATAGAAAAGTAAAAATGAAATTTGATACAATCAAGATGGTGGTGTAAAGCCAAGACAGTTGTCATCACAAATTGTGCACCATGATGTTAGCATAAGGTGGCAGGCATTTAAGACCTACAGGCTCCTATGTGACTCCTTCCCCCAACCTATAGCATCATTTGCAAAGGGATGGACATTTGCACAACTGGAGCACTTTTGGCACAAGGAGAAGGGATTTGGCAAACTTTTATAACAGTTTTCATTTATTACAGCATAATTAACGAATACACTTAAGTTAATTGAATTTGTTAAAATTGCTGCATAGCTGGGGGGGTGTATGGAAGTGATGCTCCTGCAGTGTTCCCTGAGAAGGATACCTGAGGGATGAGCCCATCAGAGCACAGACAGCATTGCCACAAACCATTAATGCTGATTGCAACAGAACTCAGAGCTCAACATCTTATTTGTTCAGGGTTAACCCATCACAGACCTCTGCACTGCCAGTAGTAGCACTAACAAGCTAGGACTCCAGGAATAACACAAGGAAGCCATTGACATCATTCCTTTGATGGGAAATCAGTGCTGCCATTAAAAAAATTAAGGTGTCCAGCATGGTTGGCTGATCCTGGAGGGTGATGATGAGATTAGGTACAGACATCAGTAGCCACAAGCATGTGCAGAAATGTTTCCTTATAGACACTCCATCCATGAACACATGTATAACCCATGGAAAAGCTGAGTCTCCTCAGGGTCAGTCTCAGCTCAATTTCATACACAAAAGAAATTATAGTCTAAAACTAGCATTCTTGGAAAATAATCTGTCAAGTGATGAATCATGGGTGACACAGCCATTCACACATCCCCAACTTCCAAAAATGATCTCCAGACACCACTCCCTCTCCCCCATACTTCACACTTATGCGTGAAATTTAACAGCAGCTATTAACTTTCTTTCCCGCTTGCTTCCTCTGATTTCTTTGCTAAAATGATGCTTCGGTTTTCCTGTTCTACCTCCAACCCTCCGCTTCCACTGTTGTCAAAGATTCACACTCCAAAATGTGAGCCTCTTTGCCCTTCACTGGGGTCTGGGAACAGTGGTATCTTCTGTGATAGTTAGGGATTTTTTCATGAGAACAGCTCTGCTGGAAACGTATAAACACATCCTCCATCTCATCAATTTTTCCCAGAGAAAACTGTTGTAAAATTCTCTCCCAGACACCAGGATAAAGAGAAGACAAGAGATGATGGTACTTGTGTCCCCAGAGGCTCTTCTGGCTCATACCTTACCTCTCCGGTTCATTTTCTTCTCCTATCTGACACTCCTAGTGACAGGAAGATGCGGGTCTGCCTTTGAGCCCACCCACATTTCTCTAGGTGTTCCTAGAACCTGCTGGTCCATTGCTATTCCAGAATTCCCTACCTCCTGCCCTTGTCATCCTGGGTCTTTCACTAACACACTCTAAAACCGACAGAACATTTGCTTTATTTCAGGACGTAACACATAAGCCAAGCAAACAAAAGCTTTATTGAAAGCTGAAGTACACTCTCAGGGAGGCCAGCAGGCAGATTGAAAGAGGACCTGCCCTGGGAAGAAGTGGTTTTAGAACTTTTGAAGTCTTACTAATTAAGGGGAGGAATATTCAAGGCCAAGGCATTTACTAGGAACTTGGGTGGTAATTCCCATAATTGGGTTCCCTCCCATTTTCATACTTTATATGTGTGGTTGCTTTGGAACTATGAAGGCAATTTCAAGGGCAAAGAAATTTTGAAATCACAGTGTAATTGATATCATAATTAGACAACTTTTGTGTAGGGTGGTGGAGGTAGCTGAGAAGCTGGTCAAAGCCAGTTCTTCCCTGGAGTTATCAGCACTTCTCATTAGCTTCTGCTTGAGGGCCGTTCACTTCAACACCTGTACCTACTCTCCAAGCCTCTGCCTCCAGTCTCAGCCCTGCCTACTTGTCTTCTACTCTGAAATAGCCACCCATTTCCCTCTTCTCACCAGGAAGAACTTGCATTTCTAAAGCAATTGAACAGTTGTACCATTTATACTAAATTCTCATTTTCAGATTAGGACATCAGGAAATAATTTGTCAGTTCTGCTTACTGCAGGAAAGAAATTTAATTCTTAGGTTTCATTTTCAATGAAGAATATCTGGTTTGGGATCGCACATTCTCCCCCAAAGCACAACACAATCTCATGGTTGTCTGCACAATTTCTCTATTCCTAGGATGGTATTTCAAGCACCATCAAAAATATTGTGAAATCACTGCCCCAAATCATTCTTCTTGTGTGGTTATCAGAATATAAACTAATTCTACTGATGTTCCTTTTACATATGATGAGGGCTGGTCATTTGGAACTTAACACTGAGTTACTAGAGTTATTAAGATTTATTATTACTAAACTAAAATCAGCATGATTCTGGAGCATTTAGAGGACTTTGATTAACTATTCTTCTAAAAAGTTAGACTGCTTCACCACTTGGGGGAGGAAGCAACTTCCTAGCCAAAGCGGGCAGGAAATACAGGTGTCAGACATTTTGCCCATGGTTTTGTCAACATTGCCTTCGGTTGGGGTTTAAAATGGCAGTTCTCTTTTTAAAAAATTTTAAATAGTGCACTCTAATCATCTCTAAGACAATCGCTGTGACTTGGTTAATCTATAATTTGTTTTATCAATTTTCATTAACTGCTCCTTAAACATGTATGTGTAATGGCAAAATTATTCATCATTCTTACCTTATTATGAAGGAAGTTTTAGCATTATCTCTCCCAAAATGTCTTTGGACAAGAAATTTCATTGTGCTTCACCAACATCTTTGTCAAGAACAAGTAGGAAAAGGGAAATCCTGGATGGTGGAAATTCTTGCTCATTTTTAGTGAACTTCCATTTAAAAAGTATAAAAACACTGTTTTGGAAAGCAGTGGATTAACAGGAATGAGTGTGACAGTAGCAGTAATAAAAATAATAACATCATACTCTAAATAGCTTATAATTTTCTTAATTATTTTCTTAGTGCCATTCATTTGCACAGTTACGTTTCCCAGGTAAGGGTATTTACCAGTGGAAATAGCCTGGACTGTGCCCCATCATTTGCTAAATTGGAGGCTTAGTCATTTGTGTATTCTTTCTTTCTCTTTCTTTCTTTCTTTCTTCCTCCCTCTCTCTCTTTCTCTTTCTCTCCCTCTCTCCCTCCCTCTCTCTGTCCCCCCCCCCTTATTTAGCTTAGCCCATATTGTTAACAATTGAATTTGGTAAACAATGTCTCAAAACTTTAGCAACCAGAGGGGGAAAGTTACACTTAAGTTCTGATAAACAAGAAAGGATGTTCTAGGAAACTTTAACATCAAGGACGATCACAGGTCACTCTCCAAGAAAATGAAATAACATGTTCCCTTTTTTTCACCGAGCTGGATGCCATGAAGTGCTCACTTCTGAGCAGGTAAAGAGGTGGCTGAGTTGCACTTCCTGGGATGCGTAATACACTTTCACAGGGAAGCAGTGGGAGTTCAAGAGTTTTAGATTAGCTCAGCACCTCTGTAATCACAACACAGCTCTGATGGATGTGATTCTGGTCTGCGGGCCCTCTGGGGACAGCGGGTACCGTCCAGGGAGGGCTCTGGAGACGGCGGCCAGGAGGGGACAGGAGACACAGGAGATTCAAGGCCTGACTCCCACTCCTGTCGTGAATGCCACTAACTGGTCAGCTGGGATTACCAAAAACATTTTCGGACGACTTCTGCGAATTTCTGATGTGCTGCTCCTTTCTGTCCTACGGTCCATCTAACGAAAGAGACAAGAACACGCAGCGCGTGCGCAGTGTACTGAGTCTGCGCATCAGGTAACCTTGCAGTTTCTCAGAATTCTCGTACTGGGCATTAGGGGTTTTTTTTTGTTTGTTTTATTTATTTAGTTAGTTAGTTACTTATTAGTTAGTTTAGCTATTATTAAATCATAGCTGTGTACATTAGTGCGATCATGGGGTACAATGTGCTGGCTTCACATACAATCTGAAACATTTTCATCAAACTGTTTAACATAGCCTTCATGGCACTTTCCTAGTTATTGTATGAAGACATTTGTATTCTGCATTTAGTAAGGTTCACCTGCACCCTTCTAAGATGCACCGTAGGTGTGGCCCCACCAACTACCCTCCCTCCACCCAGCCTTCCCCCTCCCCTCCCCTCCCTTGCCCCTTTTGCATATTCTTGTGCTATAATTGGGTTATAGCCTTCATACGACAGCTATAAATTAGCTTCATAGTAGGGCTGAGTACATTGGATACTTTTTTTTCCATTCTTGAGATGCTTTGCTAAGATAGTTTTTATAAATATTATCAGGAAGAAAGACATGTCATGAGTTGTGAAGCATCTCTCCACTTTTTTATTGACTCCTAAACACCCAGTGGCAGTTCCTTTCTCTTGTCTCCCATTTCTACCCAACCCTGAACGTGAACCACGTCCCAGATGCGCAGCTTAACCTCTGGACAGCCAGTCTCTGCGGCTGCACTCGCCTGCCCGTGGGCAGGAACCGTTTTTTTTTTTTTGTTTGTTTGTTTGTTTTTAATAATTTTATTAAATCATAATTGTGTACATTGGTGCAATCATAGGGCAGAATGTGCTTCATATACAATCAGAAACATTTTGATCATACTGTGAGAGATAGCCTTCATGGCATTTTCTTAATCAATGTCTTTCTTAATCAGTATAAAGACATTGATACTCTACATTTAATAAGTTTCACCAGTACCCTACTAAGATGCACCGTAGGTGTGATCCCACCAATTGCCCTCCCTCCACCCATCCTCCCCCCTCCCC
>CAUYRH010148651.1:0-24697 GCA_963574655.1 Perodicticus potto | reverse complement strand
TTTGAGTGAAATTTCTAGAGTCATGTTTAAGTTCACCATTTCATTGCTTAATTTCTGCTTGGAGGATCTGTCCAGTTCTGTTATTGGGGTGTTGAAGTCTTCAGCTCTTATGGTGTTGTTGTCTCCTATTTTTTTTCTAGATCAAGTAGCATTTGCTCTGTAAATTTAGGAGTGCCTAAGTTGAATGTGTACATATTTAGGATTGATATGTCTTGTTGTTGATATGTTCCCTTGACCAGTATATAATGACCGTCTTTGACTTTCTTTAATTTTGTTGCTTTTTTTCCTGAGTGAAGCTGAGTATTAAGGGGCCTCTTTTTGATTATATGGTGCTGTGTCAGGATTAGCAATACTGGTAAGAGGATGTTGTAAATCCTCCTATCAGCTTCAGTGAGTCCCACTTTATAATCACCTAGAGTATAGGAGCCCTTCAGTTATTTTATGAATTTCTCACAAGGAAAATTTGTTCCTGAGTTATTGTTGAATCTGTGTTTTTGTAGATGGAAGGAAGATTCAGGGCTTCCTATCTACCATTTTGCTGATGCCCTTTATTTTAGTTTAATTTCACTGTGGGCAAAAATATGGTCTTTACTACCATGCTTTAGAAGACCTTATGTACTATATGTACTATTTGTGTTCTGAATCATGATAATTTTAAAAATGTTTTCTGAATTCATAAGGAGGGATGAGGAGGTACATCCACTGTTAGAGCATCATAGTATCTCACGTATGTATGCTTGCATATCACCTAACTAGAACATTTGTTTAATTATGTGTCCTATATCATTAATTATTTTGTATTTACTTTTGCATTTCATAATGACAGTGATATATGCTAAAATATTCCAGTATTCTTGTTTCATTCACTTTTCATATTTAATTTCAAACACTATTCACCTTACATATTTTAATATAACTTTACTCCGAATGTGTATAATATAGCATTTGTCACTTCACTTTTAATGAAACCTTTATTAGTTGTTCTTTTTTATAACTTTTAATGTTATTCATCTTGATTTTTTTTTTTTTGAGACAGTCTCACTCTTTCATTCTGGTTAGAGTGCCATGTTGTCACAGCTCACAGTAACCCAAAACTCTTGGGCTCATATGATTCTCTGGCCTCAGCCTCCCAAGTATCTGGGACTACAGGTGCCTGCCACAGTACCTGGCTAGTAGTTTTGTTTTTAATTTTTATTAGAGATGAGGGCTGTCTCTTGTTCAGGCTGGTCTTGAACTCCTGAGCTCAAGCAATCCACTTGCTTCAGCCTCCCAAAGTGCTAGGATTTCAGGCATGAGCCATCATGCCTGGATTATTCATCTTGACTCTACTTGACAGCTTTTCTTAGGAGAGCCTTAGTAAGTATATATTACTTTCAATGTTACTAAGTCAAATTTTCCATTTTTCTTTTTATTAATTCATCTCCATATTCATCCATTTAAGAAATATATATATAATTATACATATAAAGCTTTATATATATATAACTTCATACATATGTATGTATGTGTGTGTATATATGTGTTTAAAAAGAGAGAGAGAGAACTTTCCAGCATTGTGTTATGTATATAAGGTATATATGTGCTGAGTATGCAACAGTGAGGAAAACAGGCTTAGTCCCTAAAAAGGCCTACAAACTATTGAGTATTCTATATAACTGTGTCAGCTAAGGAATAGAGTGTTTTATTCACAACTAATAAAACTCTGATCTAAGATAAGTAATAAAGCATTGAGATGAAATATTTTTTAATATGAAATTAAGAAATGAATAGGAACTAGAATGAACAGAAAAGTTTAGATATGAAGAAATGAGCACGGAACTGAGAATGGAATCATATGAGTGCTGGTTTGTGAGATAAGAAAATTGGTACCAAATTACCAAGGGTCTTACAGTAATGTGAAAGCTTTTAATCTCATCACAGTACTATTAATGGACTCAAAGGCAGAGTCACCTGGGAAAATCAGTATACCATAGGGTGTGTAAAAAGTTTTAAATTGAAAAGTATAGAAATTACTCAAAGTATGTGTACTAGGCATAACAATTAAATCAAAAATCAATAACAAAATTAATTTTGGGGAAATTGTTAAAAACGAACAAAACTCCTAAACAACTTATGTGGTAAAAAAGGAAGTCACAAGTGAAATTAAAGCATATTTTGTTTTGTTTTTAACTTAAATTTTATTAAATCATAACTGTATACATTTATGGGGCACAGTGTGAATGATTTGATATACAATGTGGAATGCTTAAATAAAACTAATTAACATAACCATCACTCACTTAGTTTTGTAGTACAACATTTATCATGTACTCTTAGTTGCTTTGAAATGTACCCTTGCATTGTGTACATTAGTTGAGTACCACCAAATACCCTCCTTCCACTCTCTCCCTCCCCGTTTCTTTCTGGACTATCTTTGTATTTTGCCATTCGTATGAATGTGTAAGTGTTTATATATTGGTTTCATAATAGTATTGAGTACATTTTTTTCCATTCCTAAGATACTTTACTAAGAAAGATATGTTCCAGCTCCATCCAGGTAAACATAAAAGATGTAAAGTCTTCCTTTTTATGGCTGCATAATATTCCAATGTAGACACATACCACAATTTGTTAACCCATTTATGGGTTGATGGACACTTGGGCTGCTTCCATGACTTGGAAATTATGAATTGAGCTGCAATAAACATTCTGGTGCAAGTGTCTTTGTTTTAAAATGATTTTTGATCATCTGGGCACATACCTAGTAGAGGAATTGCAGGATCAAATGGTAGGTCAACTTTTAGTTACTTGAGAATTCTCCATACTTCTTTCCCAAAAGGTCATATTAGTTTTCAGTCTCACCAGCAGTGTAGAGGTCTTCCTTTCTCTCCACATCCACACCAACATCTACAGTTTGGGGATTTTTTGATGTGGGCTAATCTTATTGGAGTTAGATAATATCTCAAAGTGGTTTTGATTTGCATTTCTCTTATGATTAAATATGATGAGCAGGGTGGCGCCTATGGCTCAAAGGAGTAGGGCTCTGGCCCCATATGCCAGAGGTGGCATGTTCAAACCCAGCCCTGGCCAAAAACTGCAAAAAAATATATATAATATATATGATGAGCATTTTTTCATGTGTTATGGGCCATGTTCCTGTCATCTTCAGAGAAGTTTCTGTTCAAGTCTTTTGCCCACAAAGAAATGGGGTTGTTTGTTCTTTTCTTATTGATTAGTTTAAGTTCTCTGTGGATTCTAGTTATCAGACTTTTGTCGGAAACATAATCTGGAAAAATCTGCTCCCATTCTGAGGGCTGTCTGTTTGTAAAGCATATTTTGAATACATTCAAATTTAAAGGAAAAAAACAACTGATTCACTGCAGATAATTCAGTATATATAGGGGTATCTGTATTTTTAAATGTTTGCATATAATAAAAATAAAGTTTTCAAAAATAATCTAAACTTTCAGTAGACAACACTGAGAACTAAAGAAAACATTAAACCTAAACCAAGCAAAGAAAAGGAATAATAAAGATAAGAGCAGAAATCAATGAAATAGAGAACAGAAATAAAATAAGAGAAAAACAATAAAACCAAAAGTGCATTATTTAAAAAGATTAACAAAATTATTAAAATTTAAGCTAGACTTACGCAGGCTATAATTTTTAGAAATACTCAAAATTTGCCAAATGAAAGCAGCCAGACTTAACACACTACATATTATATGATATGTTCAGAGAAGAAAAATCTATAAAGGTTAAAAGATTAGTTTTGCCTGTGGATAGGGGAAAATTGGAATATATTAACTGAAAACTGACACGAGGGCTCTCTTTGGGATGACAAAAATGTTCTAAAACTGAATTATTGTGATGGTTGCAAAACTGTATAAATTTACTAAATATCATTGAATTGCACACTTATAATGGGTAACCTTTATAGTATATGAATTATACTTCAATAAAACTGTCAAAGTCAAGAAATATTAGAAAAAAGTTTGTGAAGATATAAAGACATTACAGATTTGAGGGGTTTGTGAGTGAGAGAAGGGAGAAGAACACTTTTCAATAATGGGGGGTTACAGTCTCAACATTTACTGTACTGTGGAACAAGAAGAAGAAACAAGATCCATGAGAGAAAGTAAATTTATGTTGAATTAGAAGTGCCAGAGAGATTTTCAAGTGCATATCTGCTAGGTAATTCAGCATAAGAGGTGAAGATTATGGTAATGGTCCACACAGTAATATAGTTTTATGACTTTTCTTCATTAAAAAAAGAAAATGTTTGCCACCCTTTCTAAACACGTAACTCCTACAGTGATTTTTTTTTTACTTTATCTTTTGTATTTCCCTACTATCTAATATTTTGTAGTGTTTATACACAGTAGCCTATCCATGTATTAAATAATGATTGCCATTTGTAATATGTGTTTTCAAACTACACAATGTCCTTTGCCATGAACTTCTGGATTTTCCAAAAATTCCTCTAGGGGCTCTTATTAAAAACTTATTTAATCAATGGTAATTGAATCAATTGGAGTGGCTGACTTTGCTCTGAGCACAGTGAGAAGTGGTAATAAATCAAAAGACTGAGACATATAAAAACATTATTCATGAGCTTATGAGACTAGTTTCAGAGAACTGGAAGCAACAGAATCCCACTTATAGTGGAAAGTTGGCTGTGGAATGATTTGAGGCTAAAGCAGAGGAAAGATGCAGGCCAGTAGAGGGTGTGATTTGGGGGGAGGCAAAGGTTAAAATGAAACAATAATAACATATTTATAAGGAGATATAACAGATCAATGATGTAACTGGAGATAAAAAATAGTGGTTATTTAAAAATTTAATTTCCTTACAAGATGAAAAATGAAAGAAATTCAGGGCATAATTAAGAATGGAAGTTCCTCCATTATAGCCAGAAGAAGAGAGGAAAGAATAGCTGTCATGCACACAATATTCACACTTGTTCATGTGTGCTCAAGGCCAATCTCCTCATTTTTTTGGAATATTAGTCTCATTGCATTAAGTTGCAATTATTTCTAAACTATTTTGCTTGTTTTCAAGGATGTATATATGTGTATATATATATATACCATAAACACCAATTGTGTTGTGGGTCAATACAGACTTTCTTCTCTGCCAAATAAACTCTGACCTATAGCTCTAAAGAAGTTACCTGAAAATTTCTTTTTTTTATTTTCTTTGCAGTTTTTGGCAGGGGCTGGGTTTGAACCCACCACCTCTCGTATGTGGGGCCGGTACCCTACTCCTTTGAGCCACAGGCACCACCCTTACCTGAAAATTTCATCTTTTCCATTTAGGAAACCAGATCACGAAAAAAATGTTAGTGATTCATTTGTCTGTGTGGTTGCTGGTTTAGCACTCCATCTTCTTTAGCGAGCTGAGGTCAAGGAATACAGTGTAAGTGGGTTGTGCTCTATATCTCTTATGATTTACTCTTGCCTCCTGTCCCCCACCATCCAAGCTGAGAGCTACCATTGAAATCTTAAGAACTTCATTACTTACTTACTACATAAAAGTATTATATGGCAATCAAAATCTGGAGAGTCTGGACAGAGGGATCTTTTCTTTTGGTGTATGCTGTATTGTACCTGACTAGGATGTGTATTATGTGAATTTTGTAGTATGAGCATGTGACTTTTCCTGGATTCTGTGGAGGATTATTTGTTTTGTTTGCTTTGGTTACTATCACAAAAGGGAGGCTTTCAGCAGGCCATCATGTCACCATCTTTCCTAGAGAAAATCTTAAGAACATGATTAATGTTTTTCTATTTCCCTTCTACCCAGAACATCACTCAATCCAAATAATAGGCAGGATTCAGCATGGTAGAAAAGACCTTGGCATGGTGTTTACTACATCTATGAAATGACACACTTGAGTAAATGCTTATTTGTATAGGGTCATTTCTTACATATAGTAATTAAGGAAGGTAGGTCACTCAGGGTACCATTAGTGATTGTGTATTTAAGCCATCTTTGTAAGAGGCTACAGAATGAATGAAATATGTAAAAGTTAGCTTAATTTTCAGTAAGAATAACCCCTCACACATGTATGGTATATAGTGTACTATTTAATATGTTCTTGCCCTACTAGCTAAGTAAGTTATTACAAGAAAAGTGTATAGAACATTATGAACTAGACTCTATAGAACATTATGAACTAGACTCTGTCCAAAGCACTTTAAAGGTATTATCTGATTGAATTCTTCCAAAAACCTCATGGCAGTTTCTATTATTATCTATATTTTAGAGACAAGGGACTGAAGGACTGAGATGGCAGTCAACTTGCTTAAGGTCGCAAACTTCTCTATGTTTGGAATCCAAGTGTCATGACCAGGAACTGACAAGTTTGACCATTATAACAACATTATCACCTCATATGACATTCACAGCAGTAGTGTGAGGTAAGCAAGTCTTATCTAGATTCTCCAGATGATATAATAGTTAAGATTGGTTACGGACTTATCCAAACTAACACACTAGCAGCAAAAACAGTGAATCTGGGAATAAAACTCAGGTCTTCTGGGAAGTTCATTGTTCTTTATATTTTATTACATTTACTCTTTTCTATGTTCTGCATTTTGATTCATCTAGAGACTATCACTCTGTTAAAGAAGGTTAGTTACTAAGTAGGAATATTGCTGCTACATAATACCAGTACATCTCTCACAGGTTGCTTGTGAGTTTTAAATTAGATAATGGCCACCAATTCCTCCCATAATCTCTTATGCTTAAGAAGTACTTCATAAGTGGAGTACAGCTCCTTAAACATTTTTGTACCAATGATTTATCTTCTTTTCTTGATTTTCAGTCCTTTGTTTTGATTCTCTTTATTCAAGAGCAACCAGTATCTCTGTTGACTTTCATATATTTGCCCCATCCCTTGATCAGTGCTGCTTTTCTTATCTTTCTACTTTCACTGACTGCTGCGCTAAATTTCCTGCATGAAGTCTGCCAGTCTTTGAGTGAAAAAGTTTGGGATAAAAACTAATAAAAAGACAAAGCTTGTGAGCCTGGATAAAATAGGACATCAATGACAGGAATTGTAAGAAATACTCCTGAGTGACAGTGAGTGAAGTTCAGAGCCAAAGTGAATGCTAAGTAGATCTATAAATTTATATTAGAAATGATGCAATAAGAACAAAATGATCATCTTCTCCAATTAATACATTCTGTAAGGCACCCACACAGTAAAGACAGCAGTTCTACTTTTCATATTTGAGCCTGAAGTTTAGATTGTGCCTACGATGGTTAATTTTATATGTCAACTTGACTAGGTCACTGAGTGCCTAGATATTTAGTTTAATGTTATAGTGTGTGGGGTGTACATGTGTGTGCAGGTTGTTTCTGGATGAGATCAGTATTTGAGTAAAGCACATTGTCCTCCCTGATGTCAGTGAGCACCATCCAATCAATTGAGGGCCTAAATAGCACAAAAAGACAGATAGGGGAGAATTCTTTTTCTTCCTGATTGATTGAGCTGGGGCATTAGTCTTCTCTTGTTCTTAGACGGGGACCATTGGTTCTCCTGGCTCTCTAGCTTATGGACAGAAGGTCATGGTGATACAAGATTCCACCACTCCCTTCTCTGAGACAAAAACTGCAAAGACCTAATAACCCTGCCCCAGGGGAGGGACCCTGTTCAACTTTGAAAGGACATTTTTCCACCTACCAAATCCTAGCCAAAATGTAATTCTCCAGACAATATGTACCCCTACACCAGCGGTTCTCAACCTTCCTAATGCCTAATGCCTCATGTTGTGGTGACCCCCAACAATAAAATTATTTCCGTTGCTACTTCATAACTATAATCTTGCTACTTTATGAATTGTAATGTAAATATCTGATACACAGGATGGTCTTAGGAGACCCCTGTGAAAGGGTCATTCGACCCCCAGGTTGAGAACCGCTGCCATAGACAAAGGACATATGAGAGATTTCTAACTTGGGTCTTCCCCTTTTCCAGAGGTTCTGGATCCTTTTCTACTGCTTCTGTATTCCTTTCTGTCTAGTAAAAATCCTGTCTTACCACTGATCCGTGGTCCGTGGATTCATTCTTTGAATCCCCGAGACCAAGGACCTACTGAGGAAGAAATTGCAGCATCAGTGAGATTTCTCAGCCTCTATAATTACAGAAGTCAATGTATTTTCTTTCATTTATATACATATATATGTATATAAATGGATATGCATATATGATATGGATGATACATACACGTCTATGTTTATCTCCTATTTGTTCCATTTTCCTGGAGACCCTTGACTTATGCAGGGCCTAAATTTGGGGGATTTTAAAAACTAATTTGGGGTCTATATTTGCAGATGTATTATACCAGTCATGCATACACAATGTCAATTAGGAATATATTTAGTGCTGGCCCACTTTTACATGCATTGATTGAAATTCATAAACAATCCAGTGAAACAGCAAAGCTATCATAATCTCCTTTTTATCAGGAGGAACAATCAAAACCCAGACAGTTTAAATAATTAGCTCCAGGCCATTCACCAGATAAGTGGTGGAATATGATTTAAATTTGTTTGTCTGACTCCAAATTCCTTCCCTTTTTCATTTTCTCATACTGCCACAATGCCTCACTAAAAGACAAACAAACAAACCCATGATGACTTGTTAATGAATAAATCATTTAATAATTTATAGTGGCAACACTCAGAAGACTCAGAATATTTGGTTTTGGTGTTAGTGATTTTTATTTGAGGTCCTTCTTGTTTTTATGGTGGAACATTTAGACTGGGGTAACTTTAGTAGATTTTGTCCTGATAGTAACAGTCTGCACTCCCTTGCATCTGTGTTGTACTCAGCCCATGGTCTAACAAACCTGTGGCTCGTTGGGGTTGTGACCCTTTTTAAAACAACCTTGCAGAAGGACAAACAGTTACCTTGATTAAAAGCTATAAATGTAGAAGCACTTCTAGTATTTCCTTTCCAATTTCTCTATACACTATTCTTTAACTGTTTCAGCAACAAAAAATACTGAACAAATAGGCTGTTAGTTTTGTGGGTTTTTTTTCCCACCTTCAAACTTCCACTTTATGGGATGCTGATAAGGCCAAACAAGAGATTATTTGGGTATATAACTGGGGAGTATCACTCATTGTTTATTTTCTCTAAAGTAAATTGTAGGGATTTGAATCCATTGTTTAGTACAAATTTGCTTTTTTTTTTTTTTTGCTGGGATATCTATTTTCTGTCCTTTGTCCAAAATGTAGAAACAGAAGTGTGGTATCTTCAGGAACAGTATCTTCTTGGTTTAAAATAACTTATATCAAGAACAAATGGTTAGAGAAGTTTGTTTTAGAACTATGTGTCTGTGTATGTGCATTGTGGGTATGAATACACTTATACAGAAGAGCTCTTTCCACTTAACCACTGAGAGTCCTCTTGTGGAAGGGACACTGAGTACTCAATTCTGTCATTAGAGACACGGGCTAGCCAGAAATACAGACTTGGTGAGTCTTTCAACCCTTTTCTGGCCTCTTTTCTAGAAGTGGGATTATTTCAATGGTGTGGCCTGTGCTGGAAGTATCATTGTATTTCTGGCCCCTAACACATATATTTGACAAGATAGGTGTTAATTATTTCTAAAATAGAGGAATGAATAAATCTATAAAGGGAATGCATAGATAGATGTATTAGTGAATAAATAAATGAATTAAAACAATATTAAGAATAGAAACTAGGATGGATGAAAAATAGCAAGTAATAAACTGGGCTAAGCACATGACTCCTAAAGAGTCATGGAAATAAAGCCCTTTGGTTTTCTCCAAGAGGATAGTCAGAAAGTCTAAAAAATTACACTCCTTACTCACGTGGCAAACTCATCTCTATGTTTACCATCTCTCTCTTCACAACATTGCTGAAATTATTATAAAGAAAGAAAAATTGCATAGGACATAAGGATAAAGAAAACGATAAAAGTGACAATTGCAAAAAAGAGATTTCAACATTGATTTATTTTGCAAATATGTCCTGTTCCTTTGCTATGTGACAGGTGCTCTTTTAAGCTTCAAGGATAAATCAGTGAGCCCAACAGCCAAAATCTCCTGCCATCATGTACCTGATATGCCACAGTGACAACAGCACCTTTTCAAAAGAAGCCTGAAAGTAATAGACAAGTAGTAATTGATTTAGCAAAATAATGGAAGTTATAATAGAAAAACAACAGCTTAGGGAAGACATAAAAAGAAGCAATGTGATTTGCCACACAGAAGCTAAATTAGCTCAGGTCTTGAAATATTAGATGCTGAAGAAGAAATGAAAGAGAAACTGGAATAAAGACAGAATTGTCAAAAGTCTGTGTTTAGAGATGGTGGACATCCAGATATCCACTCCCACCTTCCATTGCAACTATCTGCTAACTTTTCCCCCCAGATAAGAGACTAAAGGTTTTCATTTTGCAAGCTTAACTTGAGAAGTTGTGGACTTTGAGCACAGTGGGGTTTAGTCGTAAGATCAAGAGTGGACAACAAAAGGATCAAGTGAAAATGTGCATGTAGAGATTCCAAGTTCTCTGTCCTTTCCCTCCTCCCAAAATACCAGTATAATATTAGTGCATTATTCTCTTGAGAAACTGACTGACACTCTAAAAAATATCTCCAGATACTGATATTCAATGGAACCTCAAAAAAAACAAAAAAAAACAGGGCAAACAAAGCTTTCAGTGAGTGATTTAATTTTACTCCAAATATGACTAGGCTAGAGGCAACCTAAAGATTATCAGACATGTCAGAAATCCAAAGATAGTGTAGGAAACAGATTGAAAGAGTAGACAGAGAAAATGGAGAGTAGGGATTTTTAAAGAGAGAGTGCTACAGAAATTAAGCGACTCAGGACTCCAGATTAAAAGTATTCACCAAAATACTGATACCGGAAGCCTCATCCCTGCAAATTCTGGAATAATGGTTAATAAGGAGTGGGTCCCCAGCATTGCTATGTTTTATATGATCCAATAAGCACATATTGGACTGGAAACAACAGTGATTGCTATTGATGTGCATTTTCCCTTTTTGCATTTAGGTTATGTGGGTTCATCCACAAAGTCACGTAAATACAGACGGTGCCCCCCAAAATACCTACACATTTTAAGAAAAGACAGACTGTATTAAAATTGTAATACTCAATTTATACTGATTAACTACAGATGAATACAAGTCACATTTGCCTTTCATTTGCAAGAGGTGCTCACAGTGGTTACAATCAATGCAGACTCTTCTGATTACAGAGAACTACCTGCTTGAGTAATGTTGACCAAAGTGTCCTTGTGTATTGCTGTGCGTGCTGTTTCAGTTTCTCCCCAAAGTACCACTAGTGTAGCCAGTTTTTATGGCACACCACATCCTTTTAGGTCCCCCATACTTCACAACAGTCTTTTTCTTTTTAAATAACGAACATTCATTGCTCACCGTTCTGGAGGCTGGGAAGACCAATATCAAAGTGCCAGCATATTTGGTATCTGATAAAGGTCCACTTCCTATGTTATAGAGGGCTGTCTTCTCACCGTGTCCTCACATGATGGAGGGAGTGAAGGAGCACTCTGGGGTCTCTTTCCTGACATAATTCCATTCATAAAGGCTTCATCTTCACAACCTAATCACTTTCTAAAGATCCCACCTTTTTCACATACCACTTCAAAGTGATCTTGCTCTTCTCAAATGACAGCTGTTTTCTTTGTCTTTCTTCTGTTGAATGATGACACTAGCATTCATTTGGTTAATGCCATCTTTCGAGTGAACATCATACTACACATGGCTACCATAATTCAATTGAACTTTGGAAATTAATACATAGATAACATCTCTCAAAATGTGTATACATATTTTTGGCACACCTGCCATGTTTTAGTGCCATGGTGGAACGTATGGAAAACCAAGGCCAGAGAGTAGAGCTCTTTTCTCCAAGTCTAGGATTCATAGAAAGCCTATTTCTTTTTCTTGTACTTTGTAAAATATATAAAAACAACAAAAATTAAGTTCTTTTTATGATCAGCTTGTAAAATATTTAAGAAGCCTCTTTTGTGTAAATGTGCATCTTTAGCCTTCTTTTGGAAGTTTTTATCTTTTTAAACGATGCTCATATCTTATGTAGGTCTTTTTGTGGAACAAATGATGAAACTCGAAAGCCAAGCTAAATTTGGTTACTAGTCAGGAATCAGAACCAAGCGGCAGGGGGAAGATAAGCTTCTAGGCACTTGTTTAAAGAATTAGTTAAATAAAATTGTTATAAACTTATTCCTGGGAGCAAATGAGACAGCCTGACAAGGCAGAAATAAAAAGGTTACTGATGTTGTAGGTCTTTCAAATTCATCTGATGGCTTCCTATGATTGAGCTAAAGCTGTATCTGCTCTGACAAGAGAAGGGAAAGGATAACTCCCAGTGTGGCTACTTGGTTTAACTTGTCTACTAATTTTCTCTTCCCTTGGGAACCAGAACTGTTTTCTGAGTTGATGGTAATAAAGTGTTGGAGCGAGTAACTTGAAAATTGCTGGTGACAATCTTCTATCCTTAAAAGTATCATCCCTTAGTGGAGTGAGAAAGAACTAGAATAAAAGCTAGGACTATGGCAGAAGATAAGCGAACAGAACCCAATGCGGGTCATCCCTTGTCCAGAGCTCTCAACGCTTCTCACTTTGGAAATGGACTGTTCTACCCTAGGCCCTGCTATGTTCGGTAGCATTGGGTCTTAGAAGTCAACTGGATAAAATTCCTTCTTTATAATTAGGGTAACTAAAATATAGAGAGGCACAAGACTTTCTGAATGGTAATTGTGGAACCAGAATTCAAAACCTAATTAGTTGTTCTTTAGACATGTAGACACCTTCTCTTACATCATTTGGAGGTATATTTAAGGTACACTTGGAGTGTAGGGAAAGGAGAGCTTATGTTTCACTAAGGGAAAGTCACTCAGTGAAGGTAACACATGACATACGAAAATAAGCAATGTAGGTAGAGAGCAAGAAAGGTGTTGCAAGAAAGGGAAGAGCATGTGCTAAGTCATGAGGTCAGGTGAAATCCAAAAGTGGCCTCACAGATCACATTACTCTCATACTTGACCCTCAAGAAAAAATATGCCCCTACACTGTGCCAGGTATTGAGAGTACAAAGTCTATGTCTTTAAAAAGCACACAGTGTAATGTGAAAGTAATAATTTGGTATTCACCCACCAGTGTTTCTGTTTTGTTTCTCTTTGGTAAACAGCTCCGAGAACAAGGACTACTGATGGTAATTGATATCAGTAGTACTGATTGATTTCTTCATATTTTTACCTCGAGATGTATTTTCCAAAATACATTCATTCATTACATTATATTTATATTTTACTGCCAATTCTTGAGGTCAGTATTTTACATTTTGTTTGTTTTTTATATTTTAATTCTATTTTCCCTTTTTTGTTTTTATTTTACTTTTTGATTCCAGGTTAATGTGAGGGTACAGACAACGAGGTTACAGTGATTGCATTTGTCAGGCAGAGTTCCTCCTGTAGTTGTGTCCCAAGGTCAGTATTCATTAATTCATTTTACTAACTACCCTCCAGTGAGCACTAGATAGTTGCACAGCATTGAGCCAGGTGTTGGCCAAGAGGCATGGATGAACTGTGTGAATGTTCTGCCCTTCAGGAGATGAAGATTTCATTGGGATGAATATGAGTATCTTGTGAAAATAAAATATAGCAGGGAACACAGTTCTTAAATGTAGTCTAAGCAAGGCAGTGTAGTTTAGGGAAAAGAGCATTTTGCGCTAATATGGACCCACATCTCCAATCTAATCATTTTTTGATGTAGGACAACTTATTTAACTTCAAATTATATAAAATCTACACGATGGATGTGACGACAATCCCTACCTCAATAGTTGCATATGTATATGTACTAAATAAATCAAATAATTTACGAAGCAACCTGGCATGTAATAGGACTTCCGTATATTTTTACTTAGTCTCCTGCCCCCTGCCAACCATCTTAACACCTAAATAGTTAATACTGCCTGAGTTCAGTGGTACATGAAATATTTGGCGATGTTTTACTTCTTTCATGAATGAGCCAATGTAAAGAAAATTTACATGGCAGCCCATATAGTTTTTTTTCAAAATTCAATATAATTCCTTTACTAAAAACAATTTGGAGTGGCGACTTACTAGGGCTTTGGATACTGCTGCAGAGAAATTTGTCATATATTATCAAGAATATGATTTTATTTAAAAAACTCATAAAACTTCATCCTTAGCTGTTACTGATTTAGGAGTAGCAGATATATGGAAACTTTCACAGTCTGCTGAACGGGATTATACATTCTTCTCTAGCCCACATAACTCATTTTTCCCCATATAATACATCTTTCCAGGCACACTTCTTCTAAATTCTTCACTTTCTGATTAATGATGTGAACAGCATGGCTCTAGGCAGTGTTCTCTTATCTGACCATTCCACAGACTCACTTTCAATTGACCTTCAGAAAGCATTAAGCAGCATTTTGGCAAAGTGACTTTAGTAATGAACATTGGAAAAGGAAGCTAAAATTGGTGATTCTCAACCTATGTAGGAAGTTCAAACACACATAATCACATAAGGACTCTGGATTTCCAGCACAGATACATACACTTTCTCTAAATTTTTATTGATTATCATCAGTCTTTTTTTTCTATCAGAAAGTATCATTAATTACAAAATACACTAACTGCCAAAGTTCTCATTAAAGATAAATGCAAACTGGGAAGAATATGTGGATAAATTGTTCCCTACCTCATTCAGATTGAAAGAAACATTTAGACTCTGGAGAGAAGAGTGAGAAAAGTGTATATTATAGAGTTATATGTTGTAATAACTTCACCTCATTCTATTAAGCCTCTAACCTCATTGGAATCATAAAAGGTTAATATTGAAATGAACCCTTAGAACATAAATTAGGTATTGCCATTACTTTCCCCCAAATGGGCCTTAAGCTATGTAACACTTGATCAGCAGGAATTTCCTTTTTTATTAAAGAAATGAAGATACACTGCATTGAATTATATTATTGAGAATGCCTAAATTTTATCATTATCTTACAAGTGCTTAAAATGGCTATTATACATTTCTGTAGGCCATATCCCGAGTCCCAGTGGACCCCTGCAGAGTGTTACGGAGTGCTAGTAAGGAATGCGTTTCAATTGCTCGCAAAATATCCTTGTATAGTCATATTGAGTATTTTCACTAGGAAATGAGGTATTTTATTTTTACACTATCCATAAAGATGGATCAATCTGAATTGGTGTGCTGGAATTTCAGGCCACAAATCCGAACTGAGGCATCATCAAAAATAATCCTCACTTCTGTACTTTTCATGACATTACAATGCAACAAGTTATCTACCACTTCTTGTTCTTTGGATGGATTCATTTATCAATATTAGATATTACTACTTCACATTTGCTATTCATCAAGTTTAAATTGAAACTTGTCTGATAAAAATAGTTGTACATTCCTGGCAAAGGCATGGCACTTTTGGATTGCTGTCTATATTATCAACATCTTCTAATAAGAGACCTCCGAGTGGTCAATAATTGAAGTGTAGCTTTAGCACGAGCAAAACAATTTCACACAAGTCTTTTGTCACATGCCACTTCTGACACCACTTGTCAGGGCCCTGGACTGGCCAGGTCTTGGGCCCAACTTAACTAGGTTCTAGACACAGACCACTAAATTACCTTGCTCAGGTACAGCTTCTCTTAGGTGCCTGAGGGCTATCTACTTTAGCTGGAGAGAGGGAGAGAGTATCTTAGAGAGAGTAAGCAGTCTTCTTAGAAAGAGAGATCTTAGTCTTCAGCAGAGCTTGGTGATCTTCAGCAGAGAGACACCATGCTGGCGTTCTGCAGGCAGGAGAGGAGAGTAAGCAAGTCCATGATAGAATGCGCATGCTCCCTGACTGCCTTCTCCTCCAGCCTAATATAAGGCTGATCTCGTGCCTCTCAACACCACAAGTGTAGAGACTGCCAATTCACCACTGCTCTCCTCCGTGAGCTCTCGTGCTTGTTAGGAGAGCTAAATCCCTCTCCATGCCCTTTCCACCCAGGTGTTCCATTATTGAGCTATACAGGTATTTCTTATAACTCTTGCTCCTAGCCATAGGCTATATGGGCTGCAACAGTCTTTCCTGGCATATTATGTTTTCGAAAATAGTTAAATTTAATTCATAGATTTTAAAATTATTTTTTCCTCAGTATCTGAGCTATGATAAAATTCTTCAATTTGAAATATAGTAGAAACTCTGTAAGTTGACCACCAAAAGGACTATAGAAAACTGGTTAACATAAGAAACTTGTTCTACTATACTGACATGTACATGTGATACATGTCCACTCTATGAAGATTAGGTCCACTGAAGGAGGTGGTCAATATTATAGGGAGGTGATCAGCTGTGGAGGTTCTACTTCACATAAATTTTAACTATTTAAATTTGTGACACAAAGATTTAATGGAATATAATATTGATATAAGTTCCTAGAACAGTGGCATCTAATCTAAAACTTATTTTTCTTTTAAAGCTTCCTTTCACCGTTTCATTAATGGTTTTGCAAATATACTAATTTTATCATCATCTCTAAATCTAGAAATAATTATTGATGGTTCTGATGAGTCAGATTTCCCATCAAAATACTAGGGAAAGGAATAAACAAGAATTTAATTATACAAATGATGTGCTTTGTCAAAACAAATACATTGAATTCAAAGTAATGCTATGTTTGGGAAGTGCTTTGTAGCTTATAAAGAACTTTCACGTTTGAACCCATTTCATCCTGGATATTGACAGGGCCAGAAGATTGTTTTGCTATAAAATGAGGATAATCACTTAAAATAAAACAGAACAAAATATAGAGATGAATGACATACCATTTATAAGTCATCTACTGTAAATGCTGGCACACAGTAGATGCTCGACAAGTATTTGATGAAAAGAATTTCCTTATTTTATTCTGTATAGACATCATAATTCAATTTGTTTAAATGACTTGAACAAGGTCATATAGACTCTAATGATAGTTGTGTTATTAGAAGCCAAGTTTTGCTGATGCAGCTGAATTATATCTAAATATGAAGATTTGAATGTCTATTATTAGTTCTGTTCCTATGAGATCATTTTAATCAATGTGACTTGGACTTACTAACTTCATTTTAGTTAATTTTGTTGGCAATGGATTCCAGAGAAAAAATAAATTAGAACATATTTCAAAATTGCTGTGACCTAACCATGCAATAACTTCAATTCACAAATTTGACCTCTATCACCTGGCACTATAGTGTGGAGTGAGTAGAAAGAACAGATTATTATAATAATAGCTAATTTATCACTTATATTGTACTAGGTACATAAGTGATTTGCATGGGTCATCTCCCTTAATCTTCTCATTATCTTAACAAGGCCACTTTCATTATTATCTTTATGAACAGAAAATAATCAAGCACATTGAGAGGTTAAGTAACTTTGCTCAAGGTCATGAGAGCAGGAAGTGGGAGAAGAGGGGGTTTTGACACAAGCAGACTGGCTCTACTCTAGAGTCTATACTCTTCATCTTCATGTTCCACAGCTTCTCTGGATGATACATATGTGAAAATGGCTCTGTTGAAACCCACAGCAATCCAAGGTGGGATTCAAATAGAACGTAAGAAGTAATTTCTTACTCTGCAATTAGAAAATGTGGAATAAGATAATCAGGGTGGAAACCAAGATTGTAAAAGCTTGATAGAACAGAGGAGGTGAAGGGTTTGGAAGAAAAAAATGAATGTGAATGGACAACAGAGCAAGGATAGCGAATTTTGCAATGCAGTCTTGGGGAAGAGTAAAGAAGCTGAGAGAAATGTGAAGGCTGTACTCCTGCATCTGTCAAGGGCTGAGGTGTGTAGGATGGCTGATAGGGCTAGGGAAGAACATTCTGGAATGTTCTGGTGTGTTACAGTATAAATAAAGTCATTATGTGACAGATTTGAGAACATGTGTAGCCAGGGAAGGGAATTGAGTTTGTGCACGAGTGTGTAGCAGGGAGACCTCCAATGGTGTAAGAATAAAAGGGTTAGGCTCTTCCAGCCTGCACTTCTAAACTAATTGCTTTTTTGAAGCTAAATTGGTAAGGACTCTTAAGACCTGAGGTGACAAGGAAGAATTCATGTAGTTGAGAGTTGACAGCAGTGGAAGGCTGCCAAAACATGACAGTAAAAGCAAACAGGTTCGTGTTGATCTGAATGTATGGTTAATACTTCAATCCACACACGCAGATACACACATACACATCAGTCCACAATTTCCATTCTACTTTTTCCTTAGGACTGTTTAAAAATTTTCAGTATATCACATTCCAGGAGGAAATTAATTATCTAATATTGTGTGTGATATGACAGCACTAGTAGATAGCCAGTATTATATATTTCGAGTAATGTAATGTTTTGTTTCAAACATGTGCTACCATGATCTTCTCAGGCTGCCATAACAAAATTCTATAGACTGGGTCTTGTAAACAGTAAAATTTTATTTCTCACAGTTTGGAGGCTAGTAAATCCAAGATCAAGGTGCCAGCAAATTAGGGCTCATTCTGAGAACACTTCTCTTGGTATGTAGGCAGCTACCATCTCACTGTGGGTGCATTCACACTGCCTCTCCGGTGTTTCTTCTGAGAAGGACACTGATCTCATGTCATCCCAAATTCCCTATCTCCAACTATGATCACATTGAGAATTAGGATTCAGCATGAAAATTTGAGAGGGACACAAACATTCAGTCTATAACATATGAAAATTAAATATATGATGAAATTTTACATCAAATGCTAATGAAAAGATATCAAACATTTTCAAATTGTGGAATAAGAAATTAATTCTTATGTTCTATTTGAACTTCATATCCCCCTATAAAGATAAATAGAAATCTGTTCTTAATATCTCAATAATGTGGCTATACAGTGCCATTATATTCTCTTCCACTTATATATTTTAATCAGTGGTCAGATTTGGGTCAATCAAGAATAGTTAAGCAAACAGACAACATGAAGAAAGAGAGAAAACATTTGAAAGCTACACATCTCCTTGAGAGCTAATACCCAGAATTTACAAAGGACTCACAAAAGTCAGCAAGGAAAAAACAAACGACACCATTCAAAAGTCAGCAAACAATACGGATGGAAGCTTCTCAAAAGAATAAAGACAAATGATCAATAAAGGTATGAAAAAACAGTTTTTGGCCAGGGCTGGGTTTGAATCCACCACCTCCAGCATATGGGGCCGGTAACCTACTCCTTTGAGCCACACATGCCGCCCATACCACCTTAATATTTTGAAATTAAAAAAGAAACACTTCCGTTCCAATAAAGGAAAAGAGTATGTCATATGCCAGTAAGAGCTTTAAACTGTAAATCAATAATATGTCATGAGAAGTGTGAAATTTGGTTCTAATTTTCTGTGTAATGTGGACTTGCTCTTTTTTAGCCTCACTCTCCTCACTGAGAAAGAATTGTGGCTGAACAGAATGAATGAGGTTTATTTTAATTAGCTGCTTAAATGAGAAAATGACCAGATTTCTTTGAGTCTGTCTTGGTTTTAGCCCTTGAAATTTCACCTACAAGGAAATTTTTGCCCTGGTATGTGAAAAGTCCCAGGACATCATGGTGACAGTAGAATGATGATTACCAAAGGCTAAGAAGTGTGATAGGGGAGGAGAGAAATGTTGGTTAATGTGTACAAAAATTAAATTTGACACTAGGATTAAGTTCTAGTATTCAGTAGCAAAATTGGAAAATCATAGTTAAAAATAATTTATTGTATATTTCAAAATAGCTAAGAGAATTGGATTTGAAATGCTCCCATCAGAAGGAAATGACAAATGTTTGAGGTTAGTAATTTCCCAATTACTCTGATTTGACAATTGTACATCGTATGCTTGTTTCAAAATATCCCATGTGATCTATAAATATGTACAACTCTTCTATATCCAAAAAAACATAAAGGGAAAAAACATTTTCAGCTGGTCAGTGTTCTGTAAGGCTTGACCGCAGCACTGACAAAAAAGGGTCTAATTTGTTTACCTGTGGCCTTAAGACTTTCTTAATGAAAGTTTTTGTTTTCCCCAAATGTGCTGAAACACTTGATGGATGTTTTTTTTAAGTTTATATAAATGGAAGTCCTCGTTAGACCTCTGCTTATGAGATGGCTATCACTGTGCCTGCTTACAAAAAAATGTGTTAAAGTGTTTGCTTCCCATAAAGTAATATTTTCAATGTGTGGCAGAAGAAACATCTTCTTTAATTTGTAAACAGAGTGAGGATAAAAGGAGAGAAAAATAACATGTAAGTAATACAGCATGTAATGTTATTTCTCTAAGATTGTTTTGATGTTTGATGAGGTCATAAGTTACCTGGAAAGGAATGGACTGACTGAACATAAGTTGTTCAATGTTATGTGTAGATTTCAATGTAAACACATATTTGGAAATAAGCTTGCTTTAAAATGTAAAATAATATCAACACACGTGAGCAGTTAACAAGACCGCCTTAATTTATTAAAATTCCATGAAGGTTATGTCGAACAGTTGGATGAAAATATTTCAGATTGTACCCGCACACTGTACTCCATGATTGCACTAATGTAAACAGCTATGATTTAATAAAAAACAAAAATTAAAAAAAAAACTGTACATGATTTCTAATTGAAATATTTCAAATTGAATTAAACATTTCAAATCCTAATTATCTCTGCACATTATAAGCATTTCCTTGAGACAAAGAAGTTTAAATTGTGATCAATTACACTGTTCTTTGAAGTGTTCCAAATGATGGACATTTTATACACAGATAACATATCTAATGAATATATGGATGCAATGGTTCTCTTTGACTAATAGCTTGCCTACTAATATAATCCTGTAGATACAAAGTGGATAGATATGTTTGAGACCTAGGTATTAATTCTACAACTCTGAAAATGTTTTCTCACTGGTAAGTAAAATTTTAAGTACCCCCTGCTCAAACACATTTTGAGAGGATAGTTAGCATGTTGCTATCACCTTGGGCCGACAACCTATTGTCAGTGTAATATGAGCTCAATAAGAGCAGAGCTATAAGTCAAAATTAATTTTATGTTTGGCTGTTTTCTATTTTACTAATATTTAAAGGAAAAATAAATGTCCTAAAGACTACAAGCTGTTCAGACAAGTAAATAAAAACAAAAAGTAAAAACATCATAGTACAGAAAAAAAACATGTCATTATTGTTTACATTAAATACAGGTAACATGTACAATTCTCTCATATTTATGTTTTCTTTTTTAGAAGTCTTTCAAATGTCTGACTTAACCATTCCACATTATATCCATATGTCGAACCATTATGTTATGTCCCATAAATGTATACGACTAGTATTTGTTAATTAAAAATAACATTAGTAATAAATAATAAAGCTACATGAAGAAACATAAAGAATATACAATGAAATAACCTACAAAATTTAAATTTTCAAAAGAATTTTAAAAAGAATTAAAATGACTTTTATCAGAAGAATCAAAGGTACATTACAAAAGTATCATAACTTTGTCATGCCTGTAATTTAAATTCCTATAAGTTATTACTCATTGTACTGATAACTAGTCAATTGTTTAGTATAAATTACAAAATTTCCATAACAGAAGGAAAATATTGAATTACCTATAATTTCAAAATTTTTTTTCCATATTTTATATTAGAGTAATAACACATATATAGACAATTTTAATAGTGTATATTGTTATGCATCTGGTCTGGTATGCCTATGTCCTGGGTTTTTCTCTAAAACGTTGCTCACACTACATACCACTCAGTTCCAATAATCTGTCTTCATCATTCTGGAGGACAGTCTTCATATATAGATTGGATGACAAGGAGCCAAGCTACTCCAATTTATGAGAGTTAATGAAGTATTTTGGCGAGAAAACAGTTTGACTTCAGAGATAATTCTGATCAAAGAAACTTCAGAAGAAAAAATGTGATAACTTTATATTGCTAAGAATGTATTGTTTTAACATGATCACTTCATGTATGGTACATATACTCTGGCTTCGTCAATAAAAATCACAGGGATTTTAGTTCTTAGATGAGGGATTTGAGGAGTACATGGGGGATGGACCAGAGAAAGATGAGCAAGATTTGTCTTCCCATGTGGTGGTTTCCTCCTGCCTCAGACACATCATATAGACAAAGACCCCTTATGGCCAATTGCATAGATAGGAAGTCACAGAGCTTTACTTATGCTCACTCTTTGAAAAATATTCCATTCAGAACATTATTTATTGGCATTAGAAGGGGTTCCCCAAAACAGAGGAGCTCCCAAATTTCAGCACCAACTTGTTAGGTCTGTCTGGATGTCCTCTGGTCCCCCAGTTCCCAGTGTCCAGAATGAGTCCTGGTACCGAGTTGAGCCTGTGATGGAGTACCACAGATACAGAGCAATTCCACACATGCCAGTTTATGACAGGACAGAGAAAAGCTATACGAAGTGAAAGTGGTGAAGGAAGCCACACAAAGTGACACAAAGTGAAAATATGTTCCAGAGGGAGAGGAATACGTCAGTCTCCAAGAGTGGAGAAAGACCCCAAAGTCGAAGTCTGAGCACACACTGCCTTTTATATGGTCACCTACCTTTCTCTTAGTAGGACGGGTGGTAGTTCCCTGCCTTTGGGGTAATTGACAGATTGGGGTTATATGACCAATTACATTGTTAAGGTTACCAGATAAAATACAAAACGCACAATTAAATTTGAATTTCAGATAAACATCAGAATGTTTTAGTATGTTACTAATATTGCATAATATATACATATGATCTTTTTTCATTATAGTCTGAAATTCAAATGAACGGTAGTCCCATATTATGCTAAATCTGGCAAAAAAACTCAGGGTGCAAATTTTCAAGAAGCTAACTAGGATATATACTTAATAATGTAATTGTTATGCCATGAGAAATAAGCTTGTTCAATTTATTTCCAAATTGGTGGAAATGATTTACGTATTTATTCACAGTTGTATGAGAGCTCTCATCACTTGGTATCTTTGCTAACACATAGAATTGTTAGACTTTTAAACTTTACCAACTTTATGAATGTAAAATAACATATCATTGTGCTTTTACTTGTAATTTCCCACATCACTAATGAAGGTGATTATCTTTCAAGCGACTGTGGATAATTTGCATTTCTTCTTTGGAGAAATACCCATTTTTGTGTTGTGCCTCTTTTTTCTATTGTGATGTTTGTCATTTTCAGAATTTAGGGAATTTCATCACATATTTTGGATACAAAAACTGTAAGTTTTATATTTTGCATATGTGGGTGCTCCCAGTTTGAGGCTTTTCTTTTTAAATTCACATTAATTTTTGTTGATCATGTATGTATAGAGGGCTTCTGAGACCTTTACTGAGTGCCATTGTTTTAATCATCTATCCCTAGGCTTATTATAGCTTTATGAAAATACTGAATTATTTTGTAGGGCATGTCACTCGGGTATTCTGAGAATCGATGTAAGGTAAATAGATGAGTCCTTTTTTTTTTTTTTAATATTCTGTGTTTAAAAAATGTACATCATCTAGTTGATAGGTGTATTGTTCTATACTTATGCCCACTAGATAAAGCAAACTACTTATGCTATTCAAATTGTCCATATCTTTATTGATTTTTTTTCCTGCTTAATCCATCAACTATTCAGAGGGGCATGTTAACATTTTCAATATGAAGGAGGATTTGCTATTTTTTTTTCTTTGTAATTTGGCCAATTTTACTTTCCAACTATTTTCAAAACTACTTTTATGAGGGTCATAAAGTTTATAACTGTCTAATGTACACAATAAGTTGATACTCCTATGAATATATATTGGTTCTCTTTATCTCATCATAATTTTTGCCAAGAATTTACTTATTCTAATATTCATGTAGCTGTACCAGATTTTCTTTGTTTCACATTTATTTTGTACATATGTTCTATTATTTTAATTATGTATTTTTGTGCTCTTACATTTAAATATGACTTATAAACATGGATAAATATATTTAAAAATTATATCCTGACACTCTTTTTTTTTTGTAGAGATAGAGTCTCACTTTGTCACCCTCGGTAGAGTGCCATAGCGTCACACAGCTCACAGCAACCTCCAATTCCTGGGCTTATGCAATTCTCTTGCCTCAGTCTCCTGAGTAGCTGGGACTACACGTGCCCGCCACAACGCCTGGCTATTTTTGTTTTCCAGCTTGGCCGAGGCCGGGTTTCAACCCGCCACCTTCAGTATGTTGGGCTGGTGCTCCACTCGCTGAGCCACAGGTGCCATTCTCCTGACACTCTTTTGATTGGCAAGTATAGTTTGTTTATATTGGCTATTAATTATAATACACAATGGTTATGATTGTAATATATATAGTAATATATATACACAGGCTGCCAAAAAAGTACACACATTTTAAGGGAAGAACTCTATAAAAATTATAATACTCAGTGTATACCTCAATGTTTTAGCGCCTCCTGTAATTTCAGAAGCCATACATGACTTGAATATTGTATTCTCTCTTTTTTTTTTTTTTTGAGACAGAACCTCAAGCTGTCACCCTGGATAGAGTGCTGTGGCATCACAGCTCACAGCAACCTCCAATTCCTGGGCTCAAGCGAGTCTCTTGCCTCTGCCTCCCAAGTAGCTGGGACTACAGGCGC
>CAUYRH010148649.1:0-13377 GCA_963574655.1 Perodicticus potto | reverse complement strand
TCACAGCAACCTCCAACTCCTGGGCTCAAGCGAGTCTCCTGCCTCCGCCTCCCAAGTAGCTGGGACTACAGGTGCCCGCCACAACGCCCAGCCATTTTTTGGTTGCAGCCGTCATTGTTGTTTGACGGGCCCAGGCTGGATTTGAACCCGCCAGCTCAGGTGTACGTGGCTGGCGCCTTAGCCTGTTGAGCCACAGGCACCGAGCCAACTATCAGTGCCATTTTTAAAAGGTCATGCTCTTATTTTGTGTCTCTGTGTCACATTTTGCTAATACTCATAATATTTCTAACATTTCCATTATTTTATTCATAATACATGATTAACAATTCTCAGATTCATGACATTTGCTATTATAATCCATAATCAGTCATCTTTGATGTTGCTGTTGTTATTGTTTGGGGGCACCATTAATTGCACCCACATAATGACAAACTTAATTCATAAATGTTGTGTGTACTCTTATTGTTCCACTGACCAGTCCTTTCTCTCTCTCTCCCTCTCTCTTTGGGCCTCTCTATTCCATGAGATAAGATTTTATTGGAATTTAGCCAGTTAATAACTTTTCAGTGGCCTCTAAGTATTTAAGCTAAAGGAAGAGTCATATGCCTCTTATATTAAATCAAAAGCTAAAAATGATTGAGCTTAGTGAGGAAGGTATATCAGAAGCCAAGATAGTCTGAGAGCTAGGCCTCTTGAACAGAACAGTCAATCAAGTTATGAATGTAAAGGAAAAGTTCTTCAAAGAAATTAAATGTACTACTCCACAGAATACAAGAATGATAGGTAAAACAGCATTTAACTGGTATGGATAGATACCATCATTCCCTTAAGCTAAAGCTTAATTAAGAGCAAGGCTTCAACTCTCTTTAATTCTTTTTATAAAATTTATTTGTATCAATAGATTTGGGGATACAAATATTTTTATTTTATTTTTTTTACAAATGGTTTTTTAATTATATTGATAAATTTTATAGTGGTGAAATATGGGCATTTGTGTACCTATCACTTGAAAAGTGTTCATTGTACCTAAAAGGGAATTTTTCAACCTTTACTTTCTTCTCATCCTCCCCTCTTTTGAGTCTCCAGTGTCCATTATACCACTCTGTATGGCTATGCATACCCATATTTTAGCTTCTACTTATAAGTGAGAACATGTGGCATTTGTTTTTCCCTTCATGAAATCTATTACTTATGATAATGTCCTTTAGTTATATCCACATTGCTGTAAAAGACATTATTTTATCTTTTTTATGGCTGTATTATTTATTATTATTTATGGCAGTATTCCACAATACGGGAGAACCTCCACAGTGGATCACGTCCCTACATTGACCACCTCCTTACATTGACATAATTTTTTGTAGCCTGAACACACACCACATGTATGTATCAGTACAATAGGCCTCGTTCCTTATGTTGACCACCTCTATATGTTAATCAGTTTGTTAAAGTTTCTTTGGTGGTCAGCTTATAAAATTTCTACTGTATGTATGTATGTGTATATATACATGCACATATCTCTGTATACACACACACACACACACACACACACACTATGCCATCTTATCTACTCATAAAGTGATGGGAAATTAGGTTGATTCCATATCCTTGCAGTTGTGAATTGTATTTCTATGAACATTCAAGTGTAGGTGACATTTTTGTTTGACAACTTCTTTTCCTTTGGGTAGATACATAGTAGTGGAATTGCTGGATCACATGTTAGGTCTTCTTTCAGTTCCTTGAAGAATACCCATATTGCCTTTCATAGAGGTTTAACTAATTTACTTTCCAATTAAGAGTATATGAGCATTGTCTTTTCCTTGCATCCATGCCAACATCTATTGTTTTTTGACTTCATAGTATTAGCCATTCTGACAGGGATAAGGTGGCATCTCATTGTGTTTTTAATTTGCATTTCTCTGATGATTAGTAATGTTGAACAGTTTTTCATTGTTTTTTGGGCACTTGTATATCTTCTGAAATGTCCAGGCAGTAATGCCACCACAGGTTGCCAGCCTCCCTGCCAGGACAGAAAACAAGACCTCCCCAGCCATTCTTCAGCACCGACCCACACCACACTCTCCTCTCAAGTTCTCAGTTCTGCTTGTGTGGGCTTCCTCCCCACTTGAAGTCAGTTCACAAAAATGTCCTCTCTGTCCTCACATAACACATTCAAGTCCTTGGAATATAGGATCATACCTGTGGACCTGTCCCCAGGGCCCACTAGTTTAAGCTCTGACTGTGACAAGGAAAAGCAGACTGGTTCTGGGATGCCTATAGAATACTCAAGCAGGTAAAGTGTCATTCCATTGCAGTGCAGCCAGAAGGTGGGCAGGATATATTCTACTCTGGAAATAGCGCAGGTGAGCAGTTCTGGAGAAGGCTAGTGGGTGGGGAACTCACAGAATGAGCACCCCTTGGCATCATAGTGGCCCACAACTGTGGTGGCAAGATTTGACCTTAGACTGCCAGATTGCCTGGGTTAATGTCTCCTTCCCTGGCCCAGCTGTGGGACAGAAAGCATTCTCAGGGAAGGGCTTAGAGCACCGAGACAAAGGATCCCAAATTGGCTCTGGGTGCAGATGCTCGGAATTATGAATGAAATAAACAAATTTTATTCATAAATCATCCAGCCTCAGGTATCCCTTTATAGTAGCACTAACAGGTCTATGACAAGCCATTAAGAATTATTCCATAACTACTCTTCCTGTGCTCTGTAAGTAGAAAACAAAGCCTGGATGACAGCACATCTTTTAATAACATGGTTTACTGATTTGTTTAAGCCCACTGTTGAGACCTACTGCTCAGAAAAATAAAAAAAAAATTCCTTTCAAAATATTTTAGGTCCTTGACAGTGCACCTGGTCACCGAAGAACCCTGATGAAGATTTATAAGGAGATTAATGTTTAGTGCTTGATAACATAACTTCCATTCTGTAGCCCATGGATAAAGGAGTAATTTTCACATTCAAATCTTATTATTTATCGAATAGATTCCATAAGGCTACAGCTGCCATAAGATAGTGATTCTTCTGATGGATCTGAGAAAAATAAATTGAAACCCTTATGGAAAGGATTCACAATTTTAAATGTCATGCACAAAAAAATTGATTCATATAATGAGGTCAAAATATCAACATTAACAAGAGTTTGGAAGAACTTGATTCCAACAACCATGGATAACTTTGATGGGTTCAAGACTTCAGTGGAGAAAGTCACTGTAGATGTAGTAAAAATAACAAGAGAACTAGAATTAGAAGTGGAGCCGGAAGATTTAACGGAACTGCTATAATGTATGATAAAATTTTAATGGATGAGGAATTGGTTCTTATGAATGAGCAAAAACAATGGTTTCTTGAGATGGAAAATACTCCTGGTGAAAATGGTATGGCTATTGTTGAAATGGCAACAAAGGCTTTATAATATTACATAATTTTAATTGATAAAGCAGCAGCAGGGTTAGTGAGGATTGACTCTAATTGTGAAAGAAGTTCTGTGAGTAAAATGACATCACATGTTACAGAGAAAACTCTTATGAAAAGAAGAGTCAATTAATGTAGCAAACTTTACCCTTTACTTTAAGAACTTGCCACAGCCATTCCAACCTTCCACAACCACTGTCTTGATATGCCAATAGCCATTAACTTTAAGGCAAATCTCTCCACCAGCAAAACAGTTATGAAAGGACCAGATGATTGTTAGCATTTTTGAGCAACACATTATTTTAAAATTAAGGAATTGCATTCTCTTTTAGACATAATGCTATAACACACTTAATAGACTGTAACAGAGTTTAAATGTAACTTTTACGTGTACTTGGAAACCAAAATATTTGTGTGACTTACTTTCTTGAAATAGTCACTTTATTATGGTAGTCAGGAACTATTACCACAATATCTCTGAAGTATGCTTGTGTTTGTAATTTTAACTATAGCAGAACCTCTGTAAATTGACCATCCAAGGGACTGTAACGAACTGGTCAACATACAGAGGTGATCAACATAAGGAACTAGGCCTGTACTGATATGTACATGTGGTATATATGTGCTCTGTGAAAATTAGGTCACCTTAAAGAGATGGTCAGTATAGGGAGGTGGTCAACTATGGGGGTTTACTGTTTTATAGGACTTTCACACAATGAGAAATACAACAAAATGGCACCATATATCTGATTCTCCTTGAAATTATAATGATTACATTTATCCATAAGGTAAACTAGGTAAACCTGTACCTGTATGAATCATGACATAGAGTTGTCACCTAGGGTGGATCTATCTTGGTGTAGAAACCCCTTCCAGGGTATGCTCCTCCGTTCTGTAGGTCAGATGCTCAATGTGATCAGGTGCTCAAATGTTATCAGTTTCTCAGAGACTAGGTTATAGAAGTTTAATTCAAAGGGAATGAGTGTATAAAATGTGAGGACTGGCTTGTTATTCAGTACGTGTGGGTGGAAGTGTGGGAGAACAAGGCTGAAGGAGTTGAGGCAGAAGAGGGCACCCTATTGAAGTGCTTACATAAATTGGGTTTTTAGGAAATGTTTTGTTGATAAGAATTAGTTATAGAGGCCAGGCGCAGTGGCTCAGACCTGTAATTGTAGTACACTGGGAGGCCAAATTGTGTGGATTGCCTTGAGCTCACAGTTTCGAGACTAGCCTGAGTAAGAGGGAGATGCCATCTCTAAAAATAGTTGGGCGTTGTGGCAGGTGCCTGTAGTCCCAGCTACTTGAGAGGCTGAGGTAAGAGAATTGCTTGAGCCCAAGAGTTGGAGGTTACTGTGAGCTATAACGCCATGGCTCTTTCGAGGGTGACAAAGTGAGACTCTATCTCAAAAAAAAAAAAAAAAAAAGAATTAGTTACAGGATGCAGATTATGAAAAATGTGATACAGGAAAGATAGAAGACGTGGATACTGAAAAGAGTATGTATGCAAGGAGACCACAATATGTATGGGGAACCCCAGAAGTCTGTTCAATAGCGACAGCACGGGCCTTGTGTAGCAAGAGCTGACACAGACAAAAGACACCAGTCACCAGTTCGAAGAGAAAATGGCTTTTTTTACCAGCTGGAAAACTCAGAGGACTAGTGTCCCAAAAACTGAGCCCCCAAACTCAATCTCTGTCCTTTCTTTTATACATTTTAGGGCTTGGGTGCACATGAAAGTCTTGTGATTTAGGGAAAGGTCAGGTTGGCTTGCACCCTTGGTATAGGGCCACCTGTCCTCAAAGGTGACAAAAAGTTAGGGAAGTTAACAGGTTACTACAAAAGTCCAGCACGTACCTTGCTAAGGGCATATAAATAACAGAGACATTTGCTGCAGTAAGAGTAGCAATTAGTGGCTTTTGTCGCCAGTGACCTACCGCCCAAGGAGTTGATCTGGCTCCTTCTTCCACTAAAATTGTAGTGGGCCCCAATAAGTCCTACCATACTCTACATGTCCTGGCACCACCTATTGCCAGTTCCTCCCCAGTGTTCAGCCTCCGCAGGGACTTGCCACAGTGAGCTGAGCATCTTAGTCTCGACAAAGCGTTCCTCTGGGAGAATCAGTCCCAGGAGCGCTCTGAGAACCGCTTTGCCAAACAAACTGGAGTTCCCTGCAGCGGTGGTCTGCGAGGTGGGCCAAACCCGACCCAAAGAGTCTGGCTGCACAGTCTGCCATCAAGCCTTGCTTGGCGGTCAGGGAACCAAGAAATATAATAGGAGCCAACACAGACAAAAGATCCCAGGTACCAGTTGGAAGAGGACGTGGCTTTATTCACCAGCCGGGAGATTTGGAGGACTAGTGTCCCCCAAACCGAGCCCTCGCACTCAATCTCCGGCCTTTGTTTCATACATTTATCTTGTGATTTAGGGAAAGGTCAGGTTGGCCCGCACCCTTGGTACAGGGCCACCTGTCCTTAAAGGCGACAGAAGGTTAGGGAAGTTGCAAGGTTACTACATAGGTCCATCATGTACCCTGTGAAGGGCATGTAGATAACAGAGACATCTGCTGCAGTAGGGGCAGCAATTAGTGGCTTTCATACATGTCACAGACTGCCTGGCTAATGCCTATACAGAGTTCCTAGGACCGAGCCTAGCTCTGCGGGGAACTCCCTTGCCTCACTTGGATGAAAAGGACAACAAATGTCTTTCTGAGGCCTAACCTTTCCACAGCAGAGAGCCTGAACTAAGGGGCAAGGAGCCTTTGTGAGATGTGCTGGGAGTAGCACGTGCTTCAGGCTCTTGATAAAAGAGAAACAATCTCTTGGGGTCGAGATAAGAAAAACAGCTTCTTATCCCCCACTCCTGATATAGGTATGGCGTTAGCCTATCTGCCCTGCAGGGACCCAGAGACTTAAATGCCTTCTGTGGAAATTGTGTGCATAATCAAACTTGCTGTCAGTTCTGGAATCCTGCTTATAAGTTCTGTTCCTTGATCCATTAACTGAATGCCAATTCCTTAGTTTATAAATAGCTTAGGGTGGAGTAAAGTAGTTACAAAAGTTACTTAAAAAATAGTTTAGCTGAAATTGTAAGTACTCGGAGAATAATGAGGCATAGTGCTGTCTTTGTCTTCTTTCATGACTATTCATTTACTAGTATGAGGATAATGTAACTCAATAAATACTGAGTTGACGTGGAACTGAGAAAGGATATCCAAGAAGGATGAGGTCTAGGAGAACCAGTCTTCTCAAGGAGTCTAAGAGAACAGGTCTTCTCAAGGAGACCACAAGGATACACTTGCCGGGTCCTCTCCATGGTGACTCAGCTCTTGGGAATTTGTAAAGTTAACTTCCTGGGACTTGGAAATTTCCAAGTTCTTTGAAATCCCGTAGTTTTGTAGGGGCTGGAATAGCATCTCCTGCTTGATTCAAACTGGCCAATGAGAAGGGTACCTATGGGTTGGAACTTTTTGACTGTCGATAAAAAGGGAAAGACCAAGCCAGTTGGGGAGTGTGGCCATTTGAAATTCTTCTATGCCGTAAGCTCCTGGCTGGTGAATAAAGCTCTTTCTCTTACAAACGTGGTGTTTGGGTGCTCTTTCTCTCCGATGGGCCTTGTCTTCCTGCAACAGAACCAGAGGCCTTCCCTGTTCCTAGCTTTAAGGGGGATGGCCCCCTGGGCCCACCTTTTTAAATCCTATCTTATCTCTTGTCTTTATTTCTTTCATTTTCTCCTCTGCCCGCGCAAGGGCTACCAATGGGTTGTGTGGGGGCTGGACCCCTACAAATAAGCATGACTGTCAAGCAGATTTCAGCATTCAGGACAAAGATCAGGTACTTTCCTCCTTACAAATTTGAATTATTTGAATTATTATAAGGAAATACAGGTCAACATGTAATGAGAAAACCTGGAGTTTTCATTGGATGATTTCCCCCCCAAATTGATTCATTTTCATGGATTGCTGTCATAGAAATTTTGTAGCCTGATGCCTTTGATATCACTACAGGGATAGATCTCATTAGGGGACTGAATTGTTCCCGTCTGCTGATTAGAGCACCCTCCATGTTAAACAAGTTTGCAATGCCAGTTTCAATTTCTGGTCTTTGATTTCTGTTTTCTACATTTCAAATTCATAACTCCTCTTCATTTGACTAATTTTTAGATACATTTAGGCTACCTAACAGGTTATAGGCAGGCTTTACTTCCTTGGTTTTAGATTGAAAGACATATTTATTCTTTTAATATAACTTTTGAACACATATTATCACATCTTTTGTGCATTGATTCTATTAATTTGGGTCTTGGAGTTCTGAGGAAATGTGTCATTGTAGGAAGTAGAATGTAATGTTAAGATCATGGCTTTTGTACTTAGACCAGTAAAGCTGTTGATTCTGGCTTCTTCACACACTAGGTTTGGGTTACTGTAAATGTTATTTACCTTCCTTAAACTCCAATTTACTTATTTCAAAAATGGAAGTAATACTGATACTTCACTCACCTCGTTGTGGTTATGATTACATAAGATAATGCATATAAAGTGTCCACAGGGCCTAGCATATAGTAAATGCTAAAAAGATATTTATTTATTATTGTGTAAAAAGTCCCAAAGGGAAACTTTTTATTACCACTATTATTATTGTTATAACATGAATATGCAAAAGCCTATAGCAAACATCATCTTGAGCAACTTTACTGTTAGTTTACGTTCATTTCTGCAGCAACTCTTTGAGAAAATGTATCCTCAGAAATGTTAAAAACTTCAACAAATCATTTTTTCTAAAGTAGTATCAATGGATGTAGGACTTTTGGAGAATAAGACTCTTATGGAAGGCCTAGATTTTTAGGAGGTTGTTGGTTAGGCAAGTCTGAAGTTTGGGGGAACAGAGTAAGGGGTATAAAGTTTTGGGAGTCCTTAGCAATTAATAGCGGTAGCTGAGAAAAGAGAATAGATGAGATCACAAAGAAAGAGTCCTTGTAATGAGGGGTATGAGGCCAAAAATCAGGGAGACTCTATTACTTAAAGGGTGAGTGAAAGCATAGCAAGCCACAAAATGAAACGAAAAAGGAGCGGCCAGAGACACAGGAAGAAAATCAATAGAGTTTGGTGTTATAGAAGAAAATTAAGGATTGAATTTCAAAAAGGGAATGTTAAAAAAAAAGTCAAAGACTAAAGAAAGGGTAAGTTAGAAGAAACTTGTATTGTTGGGTGTAGATGAGAAGATGGGGAAGAAATTTGAACATGCTTATGCCATGATGGGAAAGGAGCCAGTAAAGAGTAAGAAGCTGAAATAGAGAACAGAGTAGAGATAATGACTGGATTTAATTCCTGGAGGAGATGGAGAGGTTGGGATCCAAATCACAGGTGAAGGGTTTACTTTATTTATTTTTAATAGTTAGTATTTTTTTTCTTTCTTTTTTTTTGTACAGATAGAGTCTCACTTTATCACCCTCGGTAGAGTGCCGTGGCATCACACAGCTCACAGTAACCTCCAACTCCTGGGCTTAGGCGATTCTCTTGCCTCAGCCTCCCGAGTAGCTGGGACTACAGGCGCCCGCCACAACGCCCGGCTATTTTTCTGTTTTTGCAGTTTGGCCGAGTTCGGGTTTGAACCCACCACCTTCGGTATATGGGGCCGGCGCCCTACTCAATGAGCCACAGGTGCCACCCAATAATTAGTATTTTTAATAGTTAATTAGTATTTTTTTATTAATATAAAGGTACATATGATTAGGTTACATTGTTTTGCGTTTGTTAGGAAAAGTCCCAGTTGTGTTTGAGTTCTTCACTCAGGAGGTATGCCATATACCCCTACATTGTACCCATTAGGTGGGAATGTACTGAGCCCCTTCCCTACTCTTCCCTGACCCCTTCTTGAATTTAATTGTGTTTTCCTCTCACATGGGCCTATCATTGTTCATCTATTAGTTTCAAATTAGTACTGAGTACATGGGATGATTATTTTGACATTCTTAAGATAGTTTACTAAGGAGTATGTTCTTCCACTCCATCCAGGTAACTGCAAAAGATGCAAAGTCTCCATTTTTTTTTTGTGACTGAATACTATTCCATGGCATATATGTACCACAGTTTATTAATCCATTCATGGATTGATGGGCACTCAGGTTGTTTCCACATCTTTGCAATTCTGAATTGAGTTGGTTATAAACATTCTAGTACAATTTTTTTTTTTTTTAATGTTCTTAATTTTTTTTTTTTTTTTTGGCCGGGGTTGGTTTTGAACCTGCCACCTCCGGCATATGGGGCCAGCACCCTACTCACTGAGCCACAGGCGCCGCCCCCTAGTACAAATGTTTTTATGGTGAAATGAATTTTTTTTCTTTTGTGTGATGGGATTGTAGGATCAAATGGAAGGTCTACTTTTAGGTCTTTGAAGATTCTCCATACTTCTTCCCCCAAAATGCTATATTAGTTTGCAATTCGACTAATAGTGTATAGGTTACCCTTTTTCTGTACCCATGCTAGCATATGCAGGTTTGGGACTTTGTGATGTGGGATGTTCTCACTGGGGTTTAATAATATTTCAAATTGGCTTTGATTTGCATTTCTTGGATACATGGGAATGGTGACCATTTTTCACGTGTTTGTTGGCTATTTTTCTGTCTTTTAGGGAGAAGGCTTTGTTCATTTCTCTTCCCAAGGATTTTAATTGGGTTCTTTGCTCTTTTAAAATTGAGAAAAGAGGCTCGGCGCCTGTGGTTCAACAGGCTAAAGCGCCAGCCACGTACACCTGAGCTGGCGGGTTTGAATCCAGCCCAGGCCCGCCAAACAACAATGACGGCTGCAACCAAATAATGGCCGGGCATTGTGGTGGGCGCCTGTAGTCCCAGCTACTTGAGAGGCAGAGGCAGGAGACTCGCTTGAGCCCAGGAGTTGGAGGTTGTTGTGAGCTGTGATGCCAGGGCACTCTATCCAGGGTGACAGCTTGAGGCTCTGTCTCAAAAAAAAATAAATAAAATTGACAAAAGAAAATTCTTTCTGTGAGAGTAAGGCAGGAACCCTGCAGGAGGATAGCATGCCCATTAGGATGTATAAGAGAAGCTGAGTGGGGCAGTGCCTGTGTGTCAAAGGAGTAGTGTGCTGGCCCCATATACCGGAAGTGGCGGGTTCAAACCTGGCCCCAACCAAAAACTCCCAAAAAAAAAAAAAAAAGAGAGAGAGAGAAGTGACGAGCAGCCACAGCCTTCTATCCCTCTCACACCATAGTGGTAGACATTTCCACATCTCTTGTATCCACTGGAAGCAGTCAGAATCATCTGAGATTCAACATCTGCACTAGGATTCCCTTCTCCTTTACATATTGTTTCATCATTTCAGTCCAGGATAATGAGTTCTGAAATGTCTTTTTCTCCTTTTAACTAAATCAGGTTGTGTATCCCAGTAGTGGCCCCCCCTTTGTGATATCACCCTTACCAGAACATTTTCTTTTTCTAGCTTACCATTCCTCCTTATCCACTCAGTCATTGATTACAGTGGTGATCTTCCTAGTGTCCCTTATCAGCCTTCACTTGTGGTTTGGGACATTTAATTCCTCATAACTGGGAGGCTCTCCTTTCCCTCACGTACACGGTACACACTGAGCTTGGTCCCCACTGCTGCCCCTACGAGGATGACCTCATTTTTTCTATAGCGGCAGTGCAAGCCCAGCTTTCTCTCTCAACACTGCCCTGCCCCTCATCTTCTCATCCTCTCACCCAGGTTTTGATAGACTTTCCTGCTTATACTCTATTCACCTCCCTGAACTGGAAGCTTTGCGACCCAGTTTTCTGAACCTAATTTAAAAATTCCCACAAGTTCTCTGACCTTGGCCGACCCACCATCATCAGAGCAGAAAAGTGTGTGTGGGAGGCAAGGGCTTAAATTTCCCATCTCGCTTTGTGGGTGTGCAAATGTCCACTCTTTAGTGTCTCCAAAGGCCCTGCTTTTTACCCATCCCCCTTTTTACTGCTCGCCTGTCTGAGCTCTCTGCAGTACCCAGCACGGCCACTTGGCCCGATTTGTCTCTGTGGTGTAAGACGCTGGTCCCAGAAGGCCTTGCAGCATGACGCAGCTTTTCTCCGTGTCGCTGTTGCCTTGACCTGTCGGCGTGGTGAGCGGGGAACAGTTTACCTCTTTTTTAAGAGGAAAGGGGGTGGAAGAAGGCCAGGACTGGGCAAGGACTGACGTAGAACTAAGTGGGAGGTGAAGGACAGCCTGATTGGTGGCCATAGCATATATTATTGGCGGCAGTGCTGGTAGCGGTCTCGGAGCTCCACGAGGGGGTTGCTTGCGTAGGCCACAGCCGCCATGGCCGTGAACTATGGGGATCATGCCAGTGGGTTCCGCCACAGTGAGGTGATCAGGTTCATCAACAATGAAGTTCTCATGAACGGTGGCAACCCAGGCTTTTATAGAGCCCTCCGTTCACGGCCCTGGCATGACATAGAGGACTGGCTTAGGAACATCTTGACCGATCCGCACGTGTCGTGGCGCATCAAGAGGGTCTGTGCCTGGAGTGGGCTGGCTTTGAGTGTGCGAGCAGCTGCGAGGCAGCGTGAGCAGCAGGCATACAGGATCAGACGGCTCCAGGAGCAGGTGGAGGCGCATGAGGCAGCTTCCTTTGCTTTGGCGACTGAGGTACGGCAGCTGCGCAAGGAGAGAAAAGAGGCATTGGCAGAGTTGCAGTTGACACGCACTGCCCTACAACAGGCAAAAGATGATGTCAAAGTGCTGCGAACAAGGCTGCTGCAGGTCGAGAGATCCACCCAGAACAGTCTGCATCGGGAGGTTGTATATTGTCAGGGAGCAGAACAGTGCACGGCAGCAGGGTGGTTCTTAGATTCACAGGAGCCGAGAGAGATGGTGTTCACAGGGGCGCAGGGAATGCCATATTCGGAGGCCCAGATGGCAGCACCAGCAGGAATGTTTTACGTGCCAGGAGCCCAGAGTCCCTGGGCACAGGCCACAGAGTTCCCTAGGCCGATGCCAATGCCAATGCCCGCTCCAGCACCAGCACCAATTCCAGTGCCAATGGCACATTCGTTCCCATGCCATGTACCTCTCCCAGTGGGATATCCATACTCAGCACCTCTTCCACCCCCAGGAGTGATGGAATCAGCAGCAGCAGCAGCAGCAACACCAGCAACAGCAATTGCACCCCAGATGCCTCCTGCAAGCATCTATCCATCTGGCCTGTTGGTTGCAGCTGGGCCCCAGGAGGGTATGGTCCCTTCCTGGGACCAGAAGTCGCATAACCAGGATGAATACCCTCAAAAAGTCTACGGTGAATGTCACCAGGATCACAGCAGAAAGCAAAGCCTAGAGGAAGATCCTGAGAATTCCCAAGGAACGATCCCTCTGGGGCATAGCAGCATCTACAACCAGAATGAAGATCTTGTGATGCCCCAGGGGATAGCACCTGTGGGCAAAGACAGCAGCCAGAGCCAGCAGGAAGGTCCAGTGATGCCCCAGGGGATAGCACCTGTGGGCAAAGACAGCCGCCAGAGCCAGAAGGAAGATCCTGTGATACCACAGGGGATAGTGCCTGTGGGCAAAGACAGCAGCCAGAGCCAGAAGGAAGATCCTGTGATGCCCCAGGGGATAGCACCTGTGGGCAAAGACAATAGCCAGAGCCAGAAGGAAGATCCTGTGATACCCCAGGGAATAGTACCTGTGGGCAAAGACAGCAGCCAGAGCCAGAAGGAAGATCCTGTGATACCCCAGGGGATAGCAGCTGTGGGCAAAGACAGCAGTCAGAGCCAGAAGGAAGATCCTGTGATACCCCAGGGGATAGTACCTGTGGGCAAAGACAATAGCCAGAGCCAGAAGGAAGATCCAGTGATGCCCCAGGGGATAGCACCTGTGGGCAAAGACAGCAGCCAGAGCCAGAAGGAAGATCCTATGATGCCCCAGGTTATAGCATCTGTGGGCAAAGATAGTAGCCAGAGCCGGAAGGAAGATC
>CAUYRH010148640.1:0-10255 GCA_963574655.1 Perodicticus potto | reverse complement strand
AAGTCATTTGTCTGCACCTCTCTGGTCATGATTTCCATCATTTTCTTTCGGATTTGCCGAACCTGTTGGTGCTGGGCGTAAGAGGTCTTCCGTATCTGATTGTTGCGTTTTTTTAGTAAAACCAACACAGAGCAAACGAAGCAAATAACCATCTGTAGTCTTAACATCAATACGAGCTTCAATCATAGTCTGCCATTTTTTTAACCATAGAACACATTTTGTCCCGGGTAAGATCCATGCAATGGAAGTTAGTCAGGCAGTTTTTGCCCTGACCATCTTCAGTTATCAGCTTGAATTTTCTAAATGCAACTTCATCATTCTGCAGATCAGCAAGACTCACTTCAAACACATGACCTTTGAGGACATCAGATGCAATTTTGCTTCCTTGAGTCCTGGTGACTAGTGTTTTCTCATTATTTCTTATATTGAGCCTATATAGCAGGTGCCTTCACATCATACCAATCTTTCTTAGAAAATGGATCAACCACTTTCTTCTTGGCTCCTTTTTTGCCGCCTTTTGTAAGGCGCTTGTTCTTGCCGACTGCCATGGTGGTGCTCAGCGAGCCAAAAGAGTGGAAATGTAACTTGCCTACACTGCTGTTTTCTTCATAGCATTATCCCTATAAACTTGGACTCACATGTCCCTGATTTCACTTCCACTCTTGACAAATTTAAAAGGAAATTTATGAATGTTTGTTCATTACTCTAATTCAAGCTCCAACGTTCTTGTGATAGCACACAAAAACAATGTGAACACCACTCAGCAAGACACCACCACGTGTTGACATGCACTCAGCTGTGAGACACTGATATACCAGGCTAAGAACTCTTACCGAGGTGTTCGTACAGGACCACCAACATAAGTGAATGGCGACAAATCTGCAAACTTCATTGTCAAGCCTCATAATAATATGAGCCTGCATTGTCCTCATACTGGAAAAGTCTTGTCCCAGGCTCAGACTACTAAATTCCAAGGCAGAGTTTATGACTATGTTGCTCTCCAATCTCCTGCATTCTTTAATTATTTATTCATCCAGTGAGTAAGGTGCAGAGAAACCACTACTGGCTACACACATATGCTACGCACTATTCTCTAAGGAGATAACGTACTATGTATGAACTGAGAAATGAATAGAAAATTAGTCCACCTGTATGGAGATATGTAGTGGGGTAGGGACTGTAACAAGCAAAGCTAATATCTCATAAAGAGACCTTAAGGCAGGATGGAGCGTGCTTGAAAAGCAGAAAGAAAGAAATGAAAAAGCAGCGCAATGTATCAGTAGAAAATTATGGGAAAAAGGGCCAGAGAGTATGTAGCCCTTGTACTCAATAGTAAGAAGTTTATCAGAATAACACAGTCAAAATTATATTTATATATTTTTGATATAGCAATACCTACCTCTAAGATATACTAACAAATACATGATTTAGTTTGAAAAAGGTGATTTGTTACAGCATATTAGCAAAGATTAAAAGCAACTCAAATATTTATCAATAGGTTTATGAAATAAATTAAGCTACATTGTACAGGAAAGTATTAGGCAGCTATAAATAAGAATACAGTGTGCTCTATTCTTCTAAAATGTTTCAAGGCAGGATCCTGAATTAAAAGAAAGCATATGTAAACAATGTGACAGTATGATCCTGTTTGTGAGAAAGGGAGAAAAAAAATAAGGATATTATATCTGTTTTCTATTTCTGCCATACAAATGACGACAAACTCTGTAGCTTAAAACAGTATGTATTTATTGTCTCATGGTTTCTGTAGTTCAAAAAATCTGTGTCGGCATAGCTGGTTACTCATGTTAGAATCCTAAAGTGATGAAGTTAAAGCGCTGGCTGGCTTGGCCTGCTATTTGGAGATTCAGGAGACTATTCTTCCAAGCTCATTTTGGTTGTTGGCAGAATTCAGTTTCATGTGCTTGTAGATTGAGGATCCCTGTCCTTGCTGGGTTTTGGCTAGGGATCGTTTCCAACTCTGAAGGCTCCACATGCGTTCTTTGGCGTCAGGTCCCCTTTACCTTCAAACCAGCAGCTGTGAGCTGAGTCATTCTCACTCTTCAAATCTCTCCGATGTTCCCTTCTGCAACAATTTCCTGCCTCCTTTTCTCTCATAGACCTTTCTGCCTTCCCCTTCTGTTTTTAGAGGGTTTCATGTCCTTGGACCAGAATAAGTAAAGATAATCTCTTTATTTTAAGATTAGCTAATTAGTAACTTTAATTATATCTGCCAAGTCCCCCCACTAGGACCTAGATTAATATTTGATTAAATAATTAGGAAACAAGAATCTTGATAGGACACCTTTAGAATTCAACCTACCACAAATATATACTTATTTGCATTCATATTAGAAATAGAACTCTGGGCTTGGCGCCTGTGGCTCAACGAGCTAAGGCACCAGCCACGTACACCTGAGCTGGCGGGTTCGAATCCAGCCCGGGCCCGCCAACAATGACGGATGCAACCAAAAAAAAAAAAAAAAAAAAAAGAAATAGAACTCTGAAAATATATGAGAATATACTAATAGTGGCTATCTGGCTATTAATGTGTATAGGGGTACAGACAATGTGATGATATTCAAACAAGGCATGGAGTAGGAGGAAGTTTTGTAAAAATATTCTTTATCATGTTTGAATCATGTAACAATATGAGCAATTTGACATGCTAAATTTTTTAAAGCATAAAAAATGAATGAAACAATATTGAATCATTTTATTTTGCTGAAATATGTTTGCACGGACAACATGAATATGAGATCGAGTGGCACAATTATTTCAAACTTTTTATGTGTTTTGGCATAGGTCTACTACTTTTTTATATTTGAACTTCTGCAAAAGATCCTTTCTTACAGCATGCTATAAAATCATTTGTCTTTAATTTTCAATAAGCAAATTTGTCCATATAAACATTGGTTGTTATTTTCTCTTTAGCCTGGGGCAATGAAAGTAACAGCATTTGAGACAACCACCATGACCAAACATACCAATACAGAAACTGAAAAAAGACAACTGTGTAAGATGGCCACACAAATAATTTAGCATATGCTTACATTATCTATTCTGAATTAAATCAAAATTGAGCTATAAAATTTAAATTTTGTAGAGACTTCCCACAACCCTGGGATATGTCCACAAACATGAGAAGCTAAGGAGCCCCAGGTTGTCAAGTATTTACTAAAATGACACCAAACAGGAAACACATTCACTTTGAAGGATTGTGAAAAACCTGTCATGGCCAAGTTCATGAGCTCCTTGTCAGAACTATCCGACCTTCATGCAGGATGTGATATGCCGGGTTTACCTTCCTTGAAACTTTCTGTTGGGAGAGTTTTCCATGGGCATGTTATTCATCCCTTTTTTTGACAAGAATGCAAAGGCCTGACCACTCTTTACAAGAACTATTCCTCAAGTTTCCGTTTGCAACCTCAAAGGGTGAAGTATGTCTCTTGCTGGGGCAAAAACTGAGGCATGATTATAGGCTGCTGCACAGTGGTAAGCTCCCCAGGGTCCGAGCCCCTCTCCTGTAATACAGCCCACTGTGTGTGCACACATCCCTCCAGGCCCTCTTGCATCACCCCTGCGGGACTGAGGATCACAGAGCTAACATGACCACACAGTCTAGCTTTGCCGTGAGCAATAAAGACGTTTGCCTGACCCAGCAGTCCTGTGTCTTCTGTCAGCGTCCAGAAAACAGTGAAAGGCTATCCTGTTACCTTGCAAGTAAGGTAAAAATGTCAGCTGTCACGTGTCACTTCTGACACTTCTTGTCAGGGCCCAGGACTGGCCAGGTCTCGGACCCAGCTTAACTAGGTTCTGGACGTGGACTGCTAAGTTACCTTGCTCTGGTACAGTTTCTCTTGGGTGCCCAAAGGGTATCTACTTTAGCTGGAGAGAGAGAGAGAAAGAGAGAGTGAGTCTTAGAGAGAATAAAGAATCTTCTTAGAAAGATAGATCTTAGTCTTTAGCAGAGCTTGGTAATCTTCAGCAGAGAGACACGGTGCTGGCGTTCTGCAGGCAGGAGAGGAGACAGAGTCAGAGTAAGCGGGTTGTGATAGAATGTGCATGCTCCTTGACTGCCTTCTCCTCCAGCCTAACATGAGGCTGATCTGGTGCCGCTCAACACCACAGGTGTAGAGACTGCCAATTCACCACTGCTCTCATCTAGGGAGCTCTGATGGTTGTTAGGAGAGCTAAATCCCTCTCCACGCCCCCTCCACCCAGGTGTTCCATTATTGAGATATACAGGTATTTCTTATAACTCTCACTCCTAGCCATAGGCTATATGGGCTGCAACATTCAGACCCCTCACAGTTCTGGCCACTCTCTCAACATATTTCTGTGAAAGTGTTCTCTCATTTTTTCATCCTCTCCCTCTTTATGCTCATCATATTTTTGGCTTTCTTTTGAAATATTAATGCACACCAGGGCTCTGTCCATGGTCCTGTTTTACTTTTGTTTCCTGCTCTCACCTTGGTGATCTCTTCCTTATCCATCATTTCTCCTATTAAATTTGTACCCAGATGATTTTCAAGCACATATTCCCTGCAATTCAGGTCCTTATTTAGCTTCCAACTTTCCCCCCCAAATTCCTAGTAGATATATTTTCAATCTATTATGCTATAGACTCCTCAAAATTAATTTCATTTAATGTAATCGCCACTAATGAATGTTCCGAAGTGGACAATATTGGAGTCACCTTCAACCTCCCTGATGGTTTTATCAATCTTAAGTTGACAAAAGTTAAGTGTCTTAAGCCTCATATTTCCTTTCAGAGACATTTCCTTCTCCCCTGATCTGATGTGTGCTAATATGAAGTCCTGATCAATCTTCCTATGTTATTCTCTCTCCTATATATTTCCTATAGTCTGGGCTGCTGCCAAACTTTCTTTCTTAAACACAGGTTTAAATATATTACCATAAATCTCCCTTTTGCTTTTAGACCAAATAGAAATGGCCATGAAAAAAAAAAATAGCCATGACATGGTAGCCCAGAAGCTTTACCACATTGCCCATAATAATTTTCCAGTTTCGCTTTGACACCATCACCATGCCAGCTGGTGCGCACGCATCCACAAATGTCATGGCACACACACACACCTTGAGCTGTACACTCTACCCTCCCGAGTCATGACAGCCTTCTCGATAGTCTCACTACAGCCCCTTATGTCTTTGTTCATATTTCTTCTTTCAGAATTATAGCAGCCTCTAGCATAATTGCTGCTGCTTCTTTAAGCAACAGCAGAAAAGATATTTCCTCTTCCCCTTAGCCTCCTTACTTATTTTCTCATTTATTATCTCTAGTACCACATACTCATTTTCATTATTTTCTGTACTTTCTTTTCGTCAAGTCTCTGCTGCTGTCCTTCAAAGACTGAGCAATACAGGGCGGCACCTGTGGCTCAGTGGTTGGGCGCCAGCCCCATATACCAAGGGTGGCAGGTTCGAACCCTGCCCTAGCCAAACGGCATCAAACAAACAAACAAACAACAACAACAACAAAACAGCCAGATATTGTAGAGGGCATGTGTAGTGCCACTACTTGGGAGGCTGAAGCAAGAGAATCACCTTAGCCGAAGAGTTGGAGGTTGCTGTGAGCTGTGATGTCACAGTACTGTACTAAGGGTGACAAAGTGAGGCTCTGTCTCTAAAGAAAAAAAAATTGATCAATATAGCCATAAAGATTTTAACTCAACATGAGCTCCCTTCCCATGTCACATAGCTTCTATCTGTACCTCCAAATGTCATCTACTCATTATCCCACACACTGGGCACACTTAGGTAAAGGGAGGTGTGAACATTCTTCCTGCTCTCCAGGGCTGCTACCACATATCTGTGTAAAAAAAAAAAAAAAAAAAAAAAAACTTTCTTCTAGTGCTTTATTTTATTTATCATTGTCACATTCTAAAGATCTATCCATATCACCACATTATTCAAAGTGTTGCCTTCTCCGTCTTAAGTCAAGCTGTCATATAGATGGCCTCAAAATACATGTGGATAATTTTATCCAGAATATTAGCCCTATGGCTTGATGACCTCTTCACCTATATATTTGAACCATCCCTTCTATGGCCATAATTTGTAACCTTTTCTTCACCTATATCTATGTTACTTCTGATATTCTGAGCTCAACTAAACACTGACCAAAACTTCATAGACACACAACAACTGTTCTTCAACTTTGTAACTAATAATCCTTTGATCTTTCAATTTTCATTCCTCAAAATGTCTGTTCTTTCACAATGTAGCCTAAATCCTATAAATATTGAACTACTTTTCCACCACATTTTAAATTTCTTTCCTTTTTATCCTGAAAGATATTCATCCAGTGAAATGATCTTGTTGGCTGTAAATACCATTCTCTTTCACTAGTCCTAAGCCCTGAGTGGCTGAGTTATATTGGAGAAAATTCACATAGAGCTATCATTCCAAATTTTTGCCCTGTACCCATAGTCATGTGGTATAGGACTCTATGTTGGTTCTTGCATTTATCCTCACTTATCTCTTAGATATTCTCCAATAAAAATATTCACATTTCTTTTCAAATACTTTAGCCAGTCTCTGATCTCAGGACTTTCAGAAAGTGAATTTGCCTCTTATTTCATGATTCCACTACACTCAATATCCACTCTGCTATTCACACATTTATTAATATCATCACCTCTCCTCACCTTTCTTCTGGTTTCTAAGGAAGAGATTTGCCTCTGACATTTTAATACAAATATGTTTCAACTTCAGCTATCTGAAGTGCTTAATCTTTCATGAGAATCACATTTATTTTTCATTATTCTTTTTCTCCCTCTTTTGCTCTTTCTCCCTTTCTTAATATCTTTCTGCAATCTTTTCTACCTTATTCGTGTTCTAAACATCATCACTTCAAAAAGTCATGAAATTATCATCTAGTTTATCTCTAGAATGTTTTTTTCTTTTCAAGGACTGATGCAAAGTTGTTGATTCTCCTATTTAACTTCCTATTTACTCTTCAGCACTTAGTATTCACTCTGGCTTCCACCTCATTTCCACTGTACTGGACTGTCTACAATGTACCATGAATTGTGCTAGTCATCAGACACATGACTATTAACAAAATAGATTTCATTCTCTCCCAGAAGTCTATATCTAAAATTAAACTCATCATCCTTTTCTATGAATTTGTTGACTTAAATTTTTTTTTTCTAAACATCCAGACTCATTCCTTCCCCTTCTTTATTCACCTTATCCAGTATAATCAATCATAAACTCATGCTGTATCGACATAATTGTTCTATGATTTCTTACACATTTTATTTAAACCTGCCACCACTCTCCCCATTCAGTGACCATCACAGGGCTGCTCTGGTTTGCATTTGTACCAAGCTCTCCTGGTGAAATGGTGCATCAAAATGCAAATACAGTTATGCTGATCATCTGCTCAAAAGTATTTTGTTATTATTTTTTGACCTAAGGAAAAATGTCAATCTGATGTGACATTCAAATTCCTTGAAATTATGGCCCTGTGTATACTCTGACATTATTCTCTCCCTACTTTCTTTGTTAAATTTTATACTATGTCAACCACAACTGCTAGTGTACCACCATGTGCACTATGTTGTCCCTCACTTGGCTGTCCTATAACACATGTCCCACCACATAGGTAGCAATTCAGCCAAAATTTCTTCCTTGAATGAAAAGTCTGAAATAATTTCTCCTCTGTGCCCTCATAACACTTGCATATCACTCTACTTACATATAACCAAAATACATTAGATTGATCTCTTTGGATGTCTATCTTTCCAATAAGTGCCTACTGAGGACAGAAACTGTCTTTTCTTCAGCCTTCTATCCTTAGAAACTAGCAATGTTTAGCACATATTGTTTAATAGATTATGGTTAAAGAAATGAGCAAATGAATGCCACTCATGGTTTATAATATTATTTTAATTCTCTGCTCTATGAGTTCTTTGAGTACATGAACTATGTCCTATTTACTTTTATACTTCTTAGCAATTGCTCAACACATAGTAGATGCTCAGGAAATGCTCATTTGTGAAAAGCTGTGGATTAGAATCAAATAGCAATGCATGGTAACTCAGGGCATGACAGAGTAAAAGATGAAAAAGAAGAGTTACCTTGAAATAAAGAAAGTGTAAGATCAGTGATCATTTGTAACAAACATAGCAATCTGGTGGAGAATGATGATGACGGGGAGGTTTGGCATGTGTGTGAGGAAGGGGGTGTATTGGAAATTTTTCTACTTTCTGTTCAATTTTGCTATGAACTTAAAACTTTTCTTAGAAACAAAGTCTTAACAATATTAATAAAAGCAAAGAATTCTAGCTTGGGATAGAATCAAATACTGACTAATTAGAACTCAGTATTTGATTGTATTCTAGAAATGATTGTTGTTCTAATTATACTAAAGGGAGCTGAAATAAAACATAAGGATATCTTCACTCAAAAAAAAAAACTGAATTTTAGAGTTGTTCTTTTGAGGGTCATTTTTAGATACATTCATGTCAGTTATGTATTTTAGTTCTACTATTCCCAAACCAAATCCATTCTCTATTGTCAACCCATACTCATACACAATAACAAACAACAGTAAAGTTAAAGACAAACTTTGCACTAACCTTGATAAAAACTCACTGCAGCAACAGTGGACTCTGACAAGTCGATTGCTGTGAAAAGCTTCAGTGCACTTGGCTGCAATGATTCTGAAATTAAGAAGTGTGTTATTAGCTGCCACAGCACTGGCAGACATAACAGCAATGTACCAATTCTCCCTAATTTTTCCCAACAGTGGCTAGTGATTGTGAGAATTGTATTTCTGGTGGCTAAATGATTTAGTTTAATCTGGGATGTATTTGATAAAAGCAAAAAAAAAGAAACAGAATTATATTTATTATATTGCTTTTTGAGAGAGCACTGAAAAACTCAAATAAAATTTAGGCATCTAGTGTTGAAAAGGCACCACATTACGTTTTATATGGTATTAGGGACAGAAATGGGTTGTTAACCATGAAGAGAACCAAAGTGATTATTGGAAAAGTGACTTGGGAATTGGAGGAACTGGATTGTAAAACAGAATCTACCATTATGTAGCTCTACTGATGTGGAACAAATCCATTTTTATTTCTGAGTCTCTTGTTTTTTTCTTTGTACATGAAGCATTGGCCCAATACCTTTCTCAATTATATTTCAAATATCATGTTTCATAAATTTCAAGAAAAAACCTGGGAAAAGATTGTCTACTACCTTCTCACAGGTCTCTATGTCATTTTCTCTACAGGGGAATGAGGGAAAAATAGATAAAGAGATAAAGAAAAGATGTATTTCCCCAATTAACTTTTTTAATAAAGAATTTAAAGTAATTAAAGGTCTTTTCCATCCCTTCATCAAAAAATGGGAAGATCTGTACTAATTTTATTCTAGTGTAAATATGTAGGTAGTCTAGTCAAGAACCCTTCTTTATTCACCTTATCCAATGTAATCAATCACAAACTCATGCTATATTTATATAATTGTTGCATGATTTCTTACAAATTTTATTCAAACCTGCTACCACTCTCCTCATTCAATGGCCATCACAAGGTTGCTCTGATTTGCATTGTGTACCAAGCAAATTAGGCCTCTAATCTCCTGGTGAAATGGTGCATCAAAATGCAAATACTGTTATGCTGATCATAAGTATGATGGGCTTGAAAGGGAAAATATAGGGTAGTTACAGTCAACACTAGAGAGAGAATCAAGACAAGAATTCCATATCTTCTGTCACTTTGTCCTATCTCAACCCTATGCCTTGTGCCCATAACATGGTAAAGAATTTGGGTTTTATTCCAAGCGTGATGGAGTACAATTGAATAGTTTTAAGAAGTGTATAATTTTTTTGACTTAGAAAGTCACTTTCAGGCAGCACCTGTGGCTCAGTGAGTAGGGCGCCAGCCCCATATACCGAGGGTGGTGGGTTCAAATCCAGCTCTGGTTGAACTGCAACAAAAAATGTAGGCAGGCATTGTGGGAGGTGCCTGTAGTCCCAGCTACTTGGGAGGCTGAGGCAAGAGAATCGCCTAAGCCCAGGAGTTGGAGGTTGCTGTGAGCTGTGTGACACCCCAGCACTCCACCGAGGGCGATAAAGTGAGACTCTGTCTCTACAAAAAAAAAAAAAAAAAAAAAAAAAGAAGAAAAAAAAACAAATAAATAAAGTAACGATTTTATTAATAGAAAGGTATGCCAAATTATATAATGGGCAGCTGGGTTGTTATTCCGTTGGGCCCGGGGA